>VXAD01007025.1:2040465-2098012 GCA_013399195.1 Dicrurus megarhynchus
GGGCTCCTGGCCGGCCCGGCCGGGCCGAGCAGGGCCCGGCCCCGCTGGGCCGTGCCCCGGGCCTCCCCCAGTTACCTGTCCGAAGGCCGGAAGTCCGAGAGAGGCTCCCAGGCTCTGTTCATTCTTAAATGTGTATCACAGAGGCGTACCAAGCTTCTTAAGTGGCTTAAAGAAGTTGTCAATATTCCAACTAGCCAGTTGATTGGTTAGGTCAGGTCTAGAGGAAACTGTAAGCACCTCTGTGCAAAAAATCACTTCCGAGGCTGAAGGAGTCTTTCCTCAAAAACTCAAACTATGCTAACCCATGACACAGAATAAAAGTAGATCCCAAGTTTCAGGAAACAATAAGCATGGCTTTGTTGCCATCTTAAGTCATCCTAACCTATCAAAATGGTTAACACAAAGAACAAAACAAATCACTGAGCATTTGAGGGTTTTATCATACAAATGTGCACTTGGTACAGCTGGGGTGAACTATTTTTGGATTTATTACATTTCTACTACCACAGTTAATGAGTACCATTGCCTCATAGTGCTCCAATCCACACCATACACTCAGTCAGGCACAGAGTACTGCGTGGCCATGCTGCAGCTAACTCACCTTTTGGAGTTAGGGTGCACTAATTATGCTTCGCTTTATAAAGCAAAATGCTGCTTTGGTTGGATTGCAAACTGTCTGCTGGAAAACTGGGAAAGCTACTGCCAGGGGATCTAGAGTGGTTACCTATACATGAGATAAAGGAAAGAAGAAAAGTAAGAATTCTGGCTTAACTAGGAGGAACTTACTACCTATGAATGGAGAATGTCTAATATGAATTTAATTCTCAGAGCTGAGTAGTAAGGGAGATAAAGGGAAATAAATGAACTAACAGCTCAAAAGCCAATGCCAACAAAATGCTAAGTTTTAACTTGGAGATAATCAGGTTACCTTAAACACGTGGAAGACTCAGTGATCTTACCAGTTCATTTTACTGCTGTCTCTAATGTGTGGGAAAAATACTTTGATTAAGACGATTTTGACCTCTCTGTGAGATTGTCTTGGGTATTAAATAACTATCTATTCGGTAGTCCTGTTACTAGTACCCTGAATGTACTGATAACCATCAGCAGTTCAGGGCTTAGAAAAGACAATCTGAGCATTGCAAATGACAGCATTGCAGTTTTGCTCAGAAGAAAAAAGGCTGAATAGAGTTTGCAAAAGGATTACTTACCTCCAACAAACTTTAGCTAACTTTTCATTTCATTCATCTACAATGGGCCTTTTGATATTAGAAAACTCTTTAAGAAGATATTGAATATTAATAAAACTTACAGCACACTGTTACAGTTTCCTGCCAATTCAACACAGTCCTATCAGATGTCTTGTGGCATAATATTGATCTCAAATAAAGGCTTTTTGACCTGCCAAAGAAAGCCAGAAAAAAATCTTTTTCAGAAAAAATCTGAAAATCACTGATGCTATTGAAATGACAGGTATTATAAAAAATTGACTTATCTATAAAATTAAATGAATTTTCATTTTAACATTATTTACACTAGTTACTATGATTTTTCATTATCAAAAAGCAACAGATGTATTCGGTAAAAACTCTGACCTTAGTTTAATAAAGATGAGAAATAAGATGACCATATGTAATATATACTCAGAACAGTTTTTCGTCTCTTATGTGCTGTTTTACATAAAAGCAGGCTTTGAAGATTTCAGGTGGAATACAGTCACATGGATACTTACTCCTCAAAGCAGAAATAAATTAAAATTGCAAAATTATATTACAGTTACATAAAAGAGGTTTCACGACAGCTCTGCAAAGTTGTCTCTTAGTGTTCCCACTAGGTATTACTCAGCAGCAGACAAGACTGTGCTTTGGTATTTAAAAAGGCAATGATTAAGTAATATCCTTTGTATTAACTAGCTTGCCAAAAGGTAGTTGTGCAACTGTTTCTTCTGGCCATAAAATTAGTTTAGAAGACCATAAATTTTCATAATGATTGATTGGGGTGCCCTCTGTATGTAATGAAAATATAAAAGAAAGATTATCATCTCAGAAAGAGAGTATACCAAAAAAAGCATTTTGAATTTAGCTGGTATTGTCATCTATATGTAGAATTCTAAGTATTCAGTATTTTGACACATGTAAAATGAAATGGTAAAGAGAGTTAAATAAATTCTTAAACAATAGAAAAGTTAAACAAAACTGTGAATGCTTCTGATTTCAGTCATAAAATTATAAATAATATTTTAGCTAACTTCCAATAATTACTTCTGGCCTATATAGAATCTTTCATGAGCTGTATTCTCAGATTCTAAGTATGTGGAAGAATTCATTTGTGCACAAAATCTGTGCATTATTAAATCTGGAAAGTTTATTTTAAAAGTCAGACACATATTCAAATTATTTTAAAAATTAAAGTTAACTTCAATGCAATGTTTGTTTATACTGTAAACAGAATAAGATGTTGCTTTAGAATGTCTTGTAACTAAAATAGCACAGACAGAAGGTAGATACTGATTTGGTTGACCTTAACATGAAGACACTTTTCAATATTCTGTCTCATAAAACAATGAAAGCCAGGAGAAACTCCGTCAGAGCCAGGGGATTCACAGTCCTGCAAAAGTCATTTGAAAAGAGAATATAGACCATTACTTCTTTGGCATCTTTCCAGATACAATTTTTATCCCGACACTGCCTGGATTATTTTATTCTAGGCAGTGGCTCAATGTATGTTATAGATTCAGAGTTCCTCCTCTGTGCTTACAATATATATTCACAAGATGCAGAAGAAAAAAATAACAGCAGTGTAAGTACAGGAATAACTGTTGCCATTGGCAAAGTTCTCTATCATGTATCAGACAGCTGCTCTTTAAGAATTTTTGTGCTTCCTTGTCTCAATTACAACTGCTTGCTCTCTTCTTCCTGTCTTCAACTGCCTTTATACATTTTCACATTTGCTCTTGTGTCATGTAAATTCACTGGCATTGCAAAGTCACTCAGCTTACACTGGGCCTGTTTACATTCACATTTGAGTTTGGCTCAAGAGTGTGCTTTTGAAGTAAATCCCCTCTTCGTGCTCTACATATCATGTGCTGTTTCACATCACAGAGCAGCTGTATTATGTACAAGAGACTTTCTGTACGAAACTGAACTGAAAGATGCCCTCCAAGAATGCACCTTCAGCACTGGCCGTTGCATCGTCTGCACCAACTGCTGCTCCCTACACACCCACTCCTGTTGGATTGCACTACTTGCTAATATCTGCAGTTGCATGCAACCAGCAACAAGCCAAATGTATCTCTTGCTTTCCAAAATAATCCATTTCCTTCAATTTTGATTTGTCTTTGGACACATAGTTGAATTCTTTTTGTAATAAAAGGATGTGATGAAGAATGTAGCCTCTTGACTCAGGAGTTGGAGAGAAGGCTGTTGGGGAGTGTAATGTGAGATAGCAACAGGTCTGCCATGCAATTTAGCATGACAAATGCATATGAGGAGCAAAACATGCAATATGTGCATTGTATCAGTGATGGGGAGGGCAGAGTGAATCCTATTAACCCCTGGGAATACTTCCTTAAGTCTGTCTTCTCGCTATGCACAGCTTAGTTCACCTTCCTTTCACATTTTTAACAGTAGTCCTCAAAATGAACTAGTAGTAATAGGTGATCTCCTCTATGGCCAAACAAAGCACAGTGGCTGTGCTTATTCCCAGAACTAACTTTGAAGGAGGGTGGAAGATGGGGATCCTTCCCAGTTGCGATTGACATGTTGAAATAAAGAGAATGAAGTGACCATGTGTTTTGTGATTCTGACTGAAGAGATTGTCACCAAGTCATATATCTGTCTAGCCTGTTAATGACTAATCCAAGCCTCTTCTGTTACACTGTTAATTTCCTGTGCTGAACAGTGTTTCTCTAAGATTACAATGAGCTTGGGATTTCAGCATTATTTCTGAGGGTGATGTGTTTACACTGAGTCATCCATCCATCCTAATGCCCTCACCTTTCTTGGCGATTCTTTTTAGTAGAAGTTTTGTTTTTCTATTTGTTCCAAGAGTCAGATGAGGTTTTGGACTAGTTTCAAGGATGTTAACAAATGCTGCAGGGTCAGCTGGAGTGATTAGGGGTTTGTTCTGGGGAGCCCCAGAGCTGTCCAAGTGGTGGAGATCTCCAGGTCGAATCAGAGAACTCTGACTTGAGCTCATCTGCAACTTGAAAGTTTGATACTTAAAATTGAAGGCTCATGTCTACCCTTGCACTTTCAGGGGCCTCAGCTCAGGTTTCAGGCACTCCCTATCATACTGAGAGTAGGCCCTTGCACTGGAATACTGTCAGCATCAATGTGCAACTGTGCCTAAGCTCATACATCACCTATAGCTTGAATTCCACAGACAAAGTAAAACTCGTAAGAGAGGAAGAAAACCATCAGAGTATGTATCAGGTACATCTGGTACTGAGACCAAATGAGGCCAATAGCTACTTACAGCTAACTACCAACACTTTCCCTTAGCCCACTTCAAGCCCAAGATACCTTTTTAATTATCATTAAAGAATAACTAAAGAAGAGCTACCTGCCTTTTACTGCTCCTAAACATGCTGCTTTCCCTCTATTCCAGTTCTCCTGTGCATTACATTCTCATCTTCCTGCAGCTGTCTGCAACTCTCTTTGCAGATTGACTCACTTGCCTCCTTTAAAACCTGATTCAATCCCATGAGCACACCTTGCTGTGACCTTTTACAGCTAGCTTCCACTTTGCTCCCAGCTTGATTAATTTTGCCTGGTTTTCCTCCTTCTGTGCTCTTATTTGCACATCTCTCTTATACAATCTATTTGGCCTTGTCCTCTCTTTACCTTTGTCTCTCTCGTCAGTTCTCTGCCTCCTGCCTCCTATTTACACTCTTTCAAAAGGAATAGGGCTCTCCTTCCTGTGCTCCAAATATTCTTCTTTTTTCCTTACAATACAGTCCTTTTCCTGTCCTCTTTTGCAAAGCCTTACTATAATAGATTTCTCTCACAGTGACCTTTTGTTTTCAAAAGTGTTAGTCTGCAAAACTGCTTAGCAGTGAAACCTCAAGGATGTGTGCAATGGTAAAATGAAAAGAATCAAACCTGCATGCTTGACCCCTGGCTGCGTGTAATGTTCAGTTGTTCCTTCTCCCCCAGGCTTTGCCTGGGTGGTTCAGACCAGTTTTCTCCAAAGCACCCTCACTTCATCTGGGCATGATTCACATCAGGGATCACACTGAAAAAGAGTGAACATAAGACTGCAACAGTGTTGGTTCTCCCCACCCTGTACCATTCTTCACCACCCCATCCTCAATAACCAGAGAACCTCAGGGCCTGTCATAGACAATGTCAGTGCCAGGTGAAAAAAACATTTTGGTGGAATGTAGAACATTCCTCACACTGTTTCAAGCACTTTGAACATAAAAGTAATTGTGCTTTAGGGCCACAGGAATACCATGTCAGCCAGGTGATAAATAGCTGCCTGCTGTAGAAGGAACCAGCCAGAGGCAATATAGGCATAGGTGCATGATGACACACAAATTTGCTTTCAGGACAAGGATATTCTTCTGACTTTTTTGGATTTCACTGTATAGATTTTTTTGTTATTGCTTTTATTGTTTGTTCCCCTATGGAATGAGCTAGGCACTTATGACTCAGTGCTTTACAGACATAATCTAACCCACCATGATGATACCCTCTCCATTATCACACTTGTGGCTCCTCAGAGCTACAACTGATCTCAAGACAGACATTTCTTTCTTTCATTCAACACTTTTTCTGTCAAGTTAGTCCATGCTACATTCACACTCAAACATACATGCATAGCATATGGGTGAAAGAAGTGCTGAATTTTCCAGGTGCTCAATTTCCTTTTAGGCTTTCTTCTGCAACTGAAAGCAGTAATGACTGGATGCTGCTGCTTCATACCTGTGCCCACAATATACCTTTCTCCGTTTTTTTTTTTAGGTCATGGTCTTGTTCTAAGATCCACAGAATATTGCAGGACTGCCCAGTTTATTAAAAACTCGATGCCAGGTTGTATTCTGATAGTTTACTCATTGACCAGATGGCAAATAAATCTTTAGAAATTATGTCAAGTATCAATGGAAAAAGAGAGACCAGATGGAATTTTGTTGCTGGCCTCCTATTGAACAGTCCCGGTTTATATGGTCATAACTACATGAGGGCAAAAACCATTTTTACCAAAATCAGTGAAAAATCTCTCCATTAGTAGAGAACATGTGGTGATCATAGTTTGAATGGAAAAGTATATTTTTTTAGAGCAGTTGATACAGATGGAAAAAATAGACAAGCATTTTTGCACAGACTTTTTTTAGGTAAGAAAACAAACAAAAAAACACTTCAAATAGCTTCTGAAAATTGGTCTCAGTTTAATTATATTCATCAACCTGGAAAAAAAAAGAGGTAGGAGTTAGTAGTCGTAAGATAGGGTGATATTTTAGCAAAGGGAGGAGGAGAGAAGTTCAGTAGCTCCTGTGAGAATACAGAAAAAGAAGTAATTATCTCCTATGGAGCAGTGAGGTAGGAGTGATGTTTGGCACAAGGGATATTCTAAAATCTTGATCTCCTTATATGATTTTTTTGTGGATTAAAGTTATGAGAGTCAATTCTTAGGCTTGTATTTTAATGATACTTTGAAAGTTTTCCTTGAAGTCCAAGATGTAATGGTTATTTTGTGAATGTTCTGCTAATGGTAACATAACTCTTCCAGCAGCTCTATTTACACGTCTTGCTTGAAGATTCCTTTTATGTGGAAGTTACACATCTAAGATGTATGTATGTTGAATATCCTGCTAGATAAGTGATAGAATAAGATTACTGCACAATCAAGGGGTGATAAATAAGATGTAAAGAAATAAAGAAATATGAAGAAAGGTGAAGAAAGAGGGGAGCCTGCTCCTACAGAACAGTGGCAAAGGGAAGGAAACCTTAGCTCCTGCTCTCCATCTTCACAGAAGGGACAAAATAATAAAAAGGAAGTTAGAAGGGAAAAGATGAGATAGCAAACTCTTGCTCTATAAATGAATCTTGACTAATAATAAAGGTACTCTAATGGTAAGTCTGAGACTTTGAAAAATGAAGAGCTACATTTAAGAAAATAAATTCTCTTGGGCACTCATTAATTACTTCCTTCTAACAAGCAGCAGAGGAATGTGAAGCAGCATGACTTAAAAAATTCACCCTATTGTTACATGAGGCAATGACAAAAAAAGGAGCACATTCATTAATTCATTGAGACTGGAAGTCTTGTCAAAGTGTACTTGAAGGTTGTCCATTTAAATGTATATGCAAACCAGCAGAAATATGCTGCAAAAAAAAAATCTTTTTCTTCCTTAGTATTCTTTAAGATTACATTGAAAAATCTGCTTTAAGCACTCTATTGGTTTCTGGAGGTCATTCCTTGTTTACTTGCTTTTTTAAACCTTTATTCTAAGGCAGGTCAGAGTGAGTACCTTATCATATCAGTAGTATAGGAACGTAAAATCCTGACAGACAATGAATTTAAGTGAACAACAGAAAAAAAAGGATAGGCATTTAGTGGGCTTGGTTTGCAGCAGCATCTAAGATTTAAGCTTTCTGGGAACATAGATACACAGGTCCTTCCTCTCTGTTCTCTCCTCACCAGAACTGAGGAGGTACATTTGTTGTGGGTTTCCCTTCAAGTATTGTTTATGAGGTAATTCTGTGCTATTGAGGAGAGAAATATAGAGAAACATTGTCTGCTTAGAGAGAATGTTCCAGAGGGATTTGAAATTCCACTGAACTGATGCTGTGTTGGATGTAAATGAGAGGACAAATGGGCCTTTGTAGCTACTACCAAGCAAAAACACCCATGATATCACAGAGTATGGGGAAACACAGTTGCTTTTATAAGTACAAACTTGACCCCTGCTGTTCTTATTCACTGTGAAATTGTCAATAAGCAATTTTTACTCTTTCATCAAGCATGATATGAATTCAGAGTAAAAAAATAAGAGAGAGAGCAGTGTAGGACTAATCAAAATAACGTCCTTATAATGATGAGCTTAATAAGCAAAAACTTATTTTAATTAATTAGCTTTTAATCAGATGCTAAAAAAAGTATCTTGGTTCTAAGTGGGACCTCAGATTAACTAATTAGTTAATGTTTGCAAAGTGTAGTGAATATGTGGGAACGGAGGGAGTTTTTTTCTGCAGTGCAGGATCTGTGCTTAGTCTGGGCGAGTGTGGTCTCAGCTGAGGCCCTGCCTGGAGTTTAGGCTTGCATATAGGAGAGGATATAACTTGGTGGTTATAGTCAGCTGTTGCCAAAACATCATGGTTCGGAGCTGAACTCTGCTATTGATGGACTGTGACTGGCAGCAAGCCTGTTTAGTTCCTCTATTACAGCAGAAGAGTTGAAGCAGACTACTTTGGTAGGGCAGTAAAGTTCAGTCAGCTGTTGTGTGTGATGCTCTTGAAAGGCCATTGAGTGATATTGAGTGTGAATTTAATCTCTTTATATCAAATGCAGTCCTAAGGATTGTGCTGGTAGGGTGAGGGAGGATAAAAATTTCTCTGTGGCTTTCACAATGCCATGTGCCTGCATGAAAACAGTTAGGTCTTTTGTTTTGTTGGCATACTAAATTGCTTTGATTTGCAGATGTACAACTGAGGTCAAGTGACCACTGTACACAGGGAAGGATGGAAAAGATTAAAAGCAGAAGAGATTGAGGGGCAGTTCTCAGTGACAGGCAAGAAGCACAGACCGAAAAATGAGGGAAGGCATTAGGTGGGTTATGACACAGGAAAGGGCAAAGTGGGGAACACGTACTTAATAATAGTACAACAATTAATCTTCAATTCCTTCCTTGGCAAATGACAACACTTTACTAGAAATTGTTTTCTCTCTGAGAACTACTCAGAAATAGACCGTGAGGGGAAAATTTATGGATATTTTACTGTTATGGAGTAATTTGAGCACTTATGAAGGATGGCAGAAGGAATTTATCTGCTCGATGATACTCTGTAGATCAAAGACACTATAACAAAGCAGGTATGTTCATGTGCAACTAAATTGGCTCTTTCTCACATCTAGATGAGAAGATGACACTTGCTGTATTTTGTACAAATATTTGTGGTTGCTTGTTCTAGTTGCTTTCCCCTTTGATGATCTGCCTCTCCTTCTACCCTCTGCTAGACAACCTGCACCCCTGACTCACCACTGGCTGCTGCAGAACTGACATACATGTGTCAGGACTCTTGGTGACTGCCTCAGAGTTTGTGTTCCTGCCCAGCTGAGGACATCTGTTCCTCATTAGATGTATCTACGAAGTCAGAAACTAGCTTGGTCTCAGGCTCCTTCACAAAATTACCAAGTAAAACATAATATACTAGTGCCAAAATAGTGTTCTGTGATCTGGTCCAACTGATAGTAGCTTGAATTAAAGAATCCAAGCCACAGCTCTTTTCCATATCCTCACTTCTTTGTATGCAGTATCATGCATTTCTCATAATTAATCTTGTTTTCTACTATAAGTTTAATTTTCATTACTATTCAAATTCATTAAAATGAAGGAAAACTTCATTTCCCATCTACAAAATACTGTTTTACAATGTTTACTATTTTAAATTCCTAAAATGTATTTAATTTAATAGTAATTTTTCCACTCTGAGGAGCTCCGTATATGTTCAAGTACAAAAAGGAAACTTCTACTATATTTTGTCTATTTATGAAAATTTCATACAATATTCCAATGAAAGCATGTTAATAATAAATTAATAAACTCAGTTACTGATTAATCAATTTCAGGATTATTTCCCTTTCATTCTTAGTATTTATCTTTGCCTCAGTAAGGGCTGTTGCATGCTGCTAGAGGCTTTCCTTGGTTTGGAAGCAATCATTCCTATCTCTATACTTCAGTATATCATCATTTAGAATTCAACAGTGCCTACAAATAGCATCTAATATGCATTATTATGGATTTGTCAGCAATTTATTTCATCTTTTATTATATTGACAATTTATCTACCTTTTTTTCCCAACTGATCTTTAGACCTGACTAATCTAATTACTCTTTTGTTCTTCAAAGCTGAGAACAACTTGACTCATCTGAGGAAACCAGGACCACTGTAATGGTAACACAGAATGAAGTTGGCTAACAGGAAAAATAGGTTCAGGTTACTTCAGTATCTTTTCCTTGAAAGGATACCTTTTTAAAATTTTTGTTTTATATTTTAGCTATGTTCTGGCATATACTCAAAAGGAAGAATATGCCATGTTCACAGAAAACAATAATTTAGAATTCATAGTCATGTGGATTCACACTGGAAACACCAGCCAACCAGAGTTATGAGAAAGCACAGCGACATCAGGGATCCTTCCTCTTCCATGACATAAAAACAAAACTGTGAAAACTGTAGTGGTTTGACATGAGAGTCATGTTAGAGTTTGACATAGAGATGAGGCTGAGCATTTCTTTTGCCTACCCATTCTCCTAATTATGGTGAAAGTGAGTTCAATGGGAACCCTGCAGAGCGAAAGGTTCAGACTATCCTAAAGTCCACACATCCCCAGATCCCAACTTCCACATGGATGCTGGAGAGGTTCATATACTCATATGAGGACAAAACCCATCCCCACAATTCCCACCACAAACTCAGGACAGGGACCAATGTTACAGCTTTACCCTTCCTACTCTTTTTCTCTTCCTCTAGTCTTCATCCTTTTATCTCATAGTAAGTTCCTTGATCCCTACTCATTTACTCCCAGTATCCCACTTTACTTCTTTGCCTCAGCTTTTGTACCCCCTGCCTATACTACTTTTTTTTCTCAGTTCACCGTGAAAATATTCCTCTACTTGCTTTTCTAAAAAGGGCCTACTTCCCTATCTTCCCTCTAAAGAGTGTATCACTCCTTTGTTGTTGTGTGGGCTCCAGCAACATCTGGAAGACGCAAAGAATCTGGCAAACACAAATTGAAACATACAGCACATGAAACAATAATAGATATTTTTTGTAACTAAGAGTAGTTTTACAAATTAAAAAAAGACATCAATTTTTAATTTGGTAATTTTAAAATGGCCCCTTTAAGTAATTCCAGCTTTCCTTTGAATGATATTAAAAAATCTGACAAAGTGCTGCTAGCATGAGGTGTGCGTCAGGGGACATGACAGTGATAAGTTTTGAAGAGAAAGCACAGACAAAGAGGTTTGATGAAGTAGAGCACATTTTCTTTGTTTCTGCTTAATTTGATGCAGCAGGGGATATAAATATGACTCTTGGTATCTTGGTTCAAAGAAAAGGAACATAGCAATCTCTTCTCACACAAAACAAAACTCAGCTAAGCCATTACTTGCAAACAGATCTGGAAGTTTTGATAGCTACTTACTTTTTATCTGCGGTGTGCTTGTCAACCCCACATTCAGATCAATTTCATTGCATTTTAGCTTAATGTGATAAGGAAGAAATGTTCTTTAGGAGAACCAGTAGTCAGGCTCAAGACAGTTTCTGCTTTTAGCAAACCTGGGCAGTTGGTAGCTAAACTCTTGCACATTTGGTCCACAGTACCACCACACATAATTTTCAAATGCCTTGTCAGGACAGACCCAATGTCAGAACAACAGCAGTAAGTTAATATACATGTTCAGTGCTGTCAGAGGCAGAGCAAAGAAGGCTTCTACAGACTGGAGTTTGTAGAACTGTGGTATTTTTCCTCTGACACAGAAATGTGATGTTATCTCCTGTCTCCCAGGAGATGAGTTTGATTTAATGAGTGAAGGATTCATTCTCAATAGCTATTGTGTTGAGGGAGAGATTCTCAACAATCCTCAGGTGGTGTCTGAGCAAGAGATGTGTACTTCACTTCAGGTGATGTAATCCAAAACAGACTATAAGAATCTAAGGAAAGTTTAAAAAAAAAAGTAGCAATCAAAGAAATTTAGTAATCTACGAACAAAATCCCCTGCAGCCTGAGGAATTTATCAAATTAGCTAACATTTTTTTTTACCAGCATTATTAATTAATTGATTAAAGAAATCAATGTAGCTAGTGAAGCAATACACTTAGCAGACCTCTCAGACATCACAGACAAGAAAAAAGAAGTAGTGACTATCTAAACCACATAGTTCACATACCATCTTTAATCTGAAAATTTTTCTTACATGCTATTAGTTTGTGGAAATGTGAATAAGTAGCAAAATGAAAAATACAAAAAAGGCTAAATTTATCTCTAATTGTATGTGGTTTGCAGGCTGGGGACTAACTTTCTGCTTTTCAGTGTTTGCTTCCTTTTGTCCTTTTTCTTATTGTAAATATTTTAGGGACTTTCTGAGCTAATAGCATGCCTGATTTGTCCAAAAGGTCCTTCTAAGTTCTCAGCAGGGAGCTTATACTTATCAATATCCTCTTCTTTAACCACCTATTTTCAGGGAATCACTGCTTTCAACAACCACCAGGTTTGAGCTGAAGCTGTGTTTATCCATGGAAGAGAGAAAACAAACCAGTCACACAAATTTCTCCTGTAAGCTCCATGCTCGAATGCTCTGTGCAGGAATGAGATGTCATGTTAAGTTCCATACCTAAGAAATATTTCATCCTTTGTTGAATCAGCCAAAAAAAATAGTCAGTTAATGCTAGAGGTGAGCATTACCCACCCTCTAGAAACTGGTAGCAGACAGACAAACTTAATATCATACAGTCCAATATTGCTCTAGCAAATAATGCAACCCTGCTGATTGAATATTCCACATAAACCCCACCTCTGAGGAAATTCTGTCCCAGAAGAATGACTTTTCAATGCCACAAGCAAGTGCAAAAAAAATCCTCCATATCCACTTTTTCATGCATAGAAACAATGTAGAGATGAGGTAGAAATTGAATCTAACTCAATACTTTCTTCGAATTCTCTTAACCCTTTAGGTGATCCCAGCTGAAAAGCCCTGAAGCTCCACTCCACCTATTGGGATCCAACCTATTGGGAATCCATCTTCTAGTGTTGGCTGCAGCCCTCTATTGAACAGTCACTCTCACAGCTAAGCTTGTGAAGATTCTTTGAGAAATCTCTTCAGATATGTGGACTGTGGGAACTCAGATTGCTGAGGACAACGCCTGACAGTACCACAGAGGGTCTCTGCAATTACTCACACTGGCCTCACTCATAGGTTTGGAGAGAGAACTGTTAAAAGATTAGACTGTCAATTTTTCTTGCTACCTATAGGTCCTCAGATACCCTGAAAAAGGGAAAAGAAAGATGTGTGTGAAAGTGGTGACCATTTTCTACCCACAAAAGGAAGCATTCTCCCAAGCAGCCTTTGGCTATAGAGAAGCATTGATAGAAGATGACCAAAATAGCAGAAGGAATTTAAAAGTAGATGCACAGAAGGAAGATTGTGGCCTTCTTGGTGTTAATTTTTTCATGTTCAGAAGGTGGACCCTGAATAAGGAAGGTCTTTGGCTACATCTGCTGATGAATGTACACTTTTTTATATCATTGCCTCTGTTTTATACACTTATTTCTGTACCGTTAATTGCAGCACTGGGCTTTGAGGCAAGGTGAAATGAGGTCTCCTTAGTAGGCTAAGTTTTGTGAAAGCAGCTTCTAGTAGGAAAAAGTAAGAGTGACAGAAGTTTGCTTCAGTATGGAAGAAATAAAATTTAAAGTGAAATTAGTATGGCAAAACCATAAATTGTGCCAGCTACAAAGCTTCATTTGCTAAGCAGCCCAGCCTGGTACAGATTCAGTTGCTCATCAGCAACTCAGTGTTTGAAATCCCAGCCATTGTCACAGGACAGTTTGACATTGCTTTAGCTCACAAACCTCAGTTCCATGGGACCCTTCAGTACTGCTAATGAACTAAAATAAGGAAAGGCACCATGTCTTTAACTCACAAAGGGAATCAAAATGCAAAAACCACGACAAATTATTAATATAACTCATAATCCTGCAGAGACAAAGCAGAAGCTTCTGGTAGAAGCTAACAGAATTAAAGAAGACCTAGAAATACTTTCCTGTTTAAAGGACAATCGTGAGAGGTATTTTTCTCAGTGAACTTAATTTTTTCTACCAGAAATTCATGTTGAACTATTCTGTTTGGGAGGAAAACTTGGATGCAAATAGCTGCAGAATATACTAGAATGTATATGCAAGTATGGGGGAGGGGGTTGTTGCCCAAAAACAGGACTTGTACCCCTTTCCCACAACAGTCAAACCAGGTATTCAATTTTTATATAATATTTTTTGAGTGTGCATCCATGAAGCATCTGTTCAGTCTGAAGACAGAAGGTTAAAGAGGTATCGGATTGTAGTTTTCAGTTACCAACTAGATGGCTATGGAGAAAATACATGGAAAAAGGTCAGTGTCTTTTTGAAAGTGCATGGAAAAAGGAGTAGAGGCAACACTCACAAGTTGCAGAAAGGGAAATTCCAAAGAGAAGGTAAAAATTCCCCAAAAGGAGCGTGCTTAAACACTGAACCCAGCTACCCAGAGAGGTTGTGGAATCCCTGCCAATGGACTCAAAACTCCTGTGAACAAGTTCCAGAGCTGCTCTGACTGAGCAGGTAACTGTCCTGTGAGAAGGTTTATCATGTCCTCCAAAAGTCCCTTCCAAGAAAGTCTCTAAATAGTATTTAAAATAACTTCATAGTTGCTGAATGTTAGAGTAAGTATAAGTGAAATAGCTGCATTAATGAAAGGCAAGGTCAAAAGGTACTACGAATGCATAGAGCTATGTAATCACAAACTCTCTGTCATTTCAGCATGAAAAATTAATTGAATTTACTTTGAAAACTGGGTCAGAGACAAATTGCTTCATGGATAAGGCTCAGTTTATTCTTTACCACATCAAAATCCAAAGCTCAGTTTATCTAAAAACAGTTTGGGGAAAAAAAATGTGGTTTTGCACTAACATTCAGTGTTCTACAAAAAAAAATACTCTCCGACATGTACTTATACATGAGAACATCTACTGAGCTGATAAAATATTGATTCAGCTATGACTTTGACAGAGTTCAGCTTCAAATGCTCTGCTTCAAAGATGTGAAGACTACTGGGCAAGTCTAAAAAACCTGAATGATGAAGAATTGATCAGCCACTAAGAAGAGATAGTGAATAGGCAAACAACCTAAACTAAAATTTTTGTATTTGATGTAATTCAATCACTCTTTATTAGAACAATGCCAAACATTTCCAGTAATGCTGTTCATTTGCATTACACTTTCATATACTTACATTCACTATAAATTTAAAAAGAAAAAATAGTCCATGTAATATTCAATTAATGCACTGATGCCACCCTACTATGAAATTTAAAATGTGGTTTTATTCTGAAAATAATCACCACTCAGAACCCTTCTGTTTATAGGTTAATATTTTTATTGAAAGGGTACTTAAAGTGGGTCATACTAATTTTAAAAAATTGTATCACTGTTTACACTGAGGTATTGAAATTAAAATAATAATTGCAATAAAAAATCAATTATCACTTAATGACCTCAGTCACTTGACCAACCAAGATTTAAATCAAAAATAATATGCATGAGCAATAGCATCAATAGACATAAAATTTAATTCAGTTTTTTCCTGTTAAAACATAGCATTTAACTACAGATTTGGCTCACTGAAGAAACACTAGAGACAATCATTGTATATACAGGTGTGTATATATGTATATAGCATACATCGACCTGTCATTATGCATGTTGTCCAAAGATGTTTAATGTATTTGTCCTATACAGTTGCTGTAGTGCAGCATCATTTAAGCTAATATAAGCATAATCAAATAAAAAACTTCCATCACAGAGACATTTTTTTAATATCTTGTTCTGTGAGTTAGCAATATTCGGTGTTAGTCTGTTACACTATGGTTGTCACTTACTATTCTAGCAGTAAAATCCAGTCCTATTAGTTTCTGAAAGTGAACTGAATTGTATGGTCTATTTTCTCTGAATTATTTGTGCCCATATCTCTAAGAACTCTAGAAACAGAAACACAGCATTGTACAGTGCAACTCTGTCACTTTTCCCTGTGTCCTTTTTAAGATCTTTCCACTGAGAACCTCACATTTTTCTTCAAATTTTTCTTGTATCTACTGCGATACTGCTCTTTCTCCTGACAAATCTTTTCTGCAAAATTCATTAACATTCCAAATCATCTTTCTACATCTTTGAGTTCCTTTTCCTTTTGTAATCAACCTGTTTCATGTTAAGGAGAAAAACACATTAATTATTTATTCCTCAATTTAATGCAATGCTGAATAAAGAATATCCAAATGGTTTCAACTTACACTTTGCACTACACGAAACACTGAAAGAGGATTAATTTCAGTCGGTATTATTCTCCAGTGTGAGTTCTCTATAGCAGCTGCATTAAGTATTTTATGTAACTCTTCTTTTGCAGCTAATTTTCCCACAGAATACTTTGTCTGGGAACAAGAAGAAAACAGATGCAGTTTTAGCAGGATGAAAAATGGGTTTCTCTTATACAAGACTTATCCTTTCTGTAGATTAAGGCCCTCTCTTACTAACTTAACAACAGAAAAGAACCCCTCAAAGATAGTCACAGAAATACTCAGAGAAGCTGTCATTGATTGTATTGTGATCAATGACTTTCAAAAACACCAGCTCAAACCCAAAAGGAAATGCATTTTAAGAAGAAAGATTTACTTAAAACATTAACAGCAAGTAGGTAGGAAATTCTTGGTAAGTAGTTTTTACTTCATACTGCAAGCACATGACATTTGTAATGGTAAAGATTTTTTTACTAGAAATAAATCATAGATCACCTTTAAAATAGTTCTTTGTCATAGAGCTAGCTTTCTACCTTAAAGTATTTCATATTTATTAAAATTCAAAACATGATTTAAACCTGAAAAGAATAAAAATTCTTACAGGAGGAATAAGAGATTCCTTTCTAGCCAACACAAAAGCACTCAAACCACATAGCTTCAACTGGGAAGCTTGGAAAAGCAGAAATAAGTGCACCATCCAAAAAGATTCCCAAAAAAGGTAGGTAAAAAGTTCTTTCTGTTTCATCCTATGAGATGAACACACTTTTCACTGTAAGGCGTTATGTCATTTGTCCAAAGAACAGTTTTGGTCTTAAGAGAAAGTTTATGATAGTTTTGGTTCCTTGGCCTTCCTGTTCCCATGAACAACTAATTTTATACCTTCTAAAGTTGTATTGTGCCATCTGATTTAATCTGCTTTAAGGACCAAACTTCTACCCTAAATCAATATAATCTGGAATTTTTAACTTCTGTGCATTAGAACTCGTAGATTATCCATTTGGTGGGTAAAAGCTGACACACTTAAATATTAATGAGTTTGTCACCAATCCACTTAATTTAAAAACTAAACAGCATTTCAATTACTTCTGGCTTTCTGAGGACAAGAAATTGAACCAAGTTCAATATGATGATGTAAAACCTAGCACTTGTTTCAAGCAGCTCATTTATTATAGTGAGTATATCATCATTGTTATTCACACTTCAGTGTGATCTCCAAATGGCAGGATATATATCATTCAAATTGATATTTACAAAAGAAACACCACATACTGTGGAGAAGGATTGGGGAAGGAGTAAGCCTTTCAGTGAGTTTTTTCTTGTGAGAAGCTTACTATTCTTGCCTCACTGTAAAAAATGGCAAAACTCACAGTACACTTCAGCCATTGTTTCTTGCAGCCATTTGCCAAGCAAAAAAGGTAACATAGCAACTATTCGTAATCATGTTTCTGAAAATATTTAGACAGATGGTATGGTGACAAGATGTTGGTAACTGCAGGTTTGAAAGAAAGCATACTTTCAAAATCATCTTAGTCCACCCATTTACAACAGCAGCTTAGCATAAACAATATTGCTCACATATACGAAAGTTTCAGAAAAAGATTTCATTAAAAAACTTCAGAAGTTTCCCTGGCATAGTTGAAAGCAGACATTGTTAGGCAGTTAAATTAGCTGATACAGGAAGTAATGACAGTAAAATAGTCAAACAATAGCCATGAGAAACCCATATTCTTAAAATTGATTAATAATGCAGCAGTGTATAATCCTTACACTATAAAATCTAACATTTATATAGCATTTAGTAATATTGAATTTCATGTCAGTTTTATCCTTTCAATGAATATTAAAGAGATAACAGCCAATCTCCATCAAAATCTGTGATAAAATTTCCCAAGGACTTCAAGGAAGACAGGACTTCAATATTGTGTCTTTGGGAAAGGGTCACTGATTAAAGTTTTTGCCGTAGAGCCAAAACCACTAGAAAAATACGAGAGACTGAAAAAAGGTAGATTCTTAGGGAACAGAAAAGACGACCTGTAAAAGCCAAGAGAACGGATATTAACCAAAATTTCACTTCAGAACATTTGCAATACCTCACTGTCTGGAAGAAAATATCTTTAAGAAAACTGAAAATTGTCACTGATGTACTAATATAATTCTAAACATATTTCTTTTAAAAATGTCTTATATTTTATATCAGCGATTCCATATTAACGATATTGAAAACATTTTAACTTAGTAATTCAAAAGTGATACATTTGTCATACGTCTGAGTTCCACCACAGACATTCACTGATTTCACAAGCTTTTGTGAAATGGAGGCATGTGGACAAACCAGTCGCATGGCTCAAAAGCTCTCCTTGTTCCAGTGAAGATGCTTGGAATCTTATTAAATAACTCTGCAATATCTACATCAGTCAGGGTAGCTCTGAGTTCATTACAAAGACTGTAAGGGGAGCCCATAATATTTGTAAAAACATGAAACAGATCAGTAAATAGTAGTTAATAAAGTAAGCATACAGATATATAGAATTTCTATTCAGAATGTCACCTCAAATTTCATAACTCTATGGTAATATTATTTTATTCATGGTACTATTGAAATTAGAAAGTCCATTTCTGGCACATTAATAACAGAGAATAATGCTCCTAGAATGCATGCCAGCAGACTGATTTTGCCTGTACATTTTCAAGCAGAAACTCTATCAGGCAGATAGGATAATATCAAATAAATCTGCAGATCAATGAGTACAAATGAAATGGATGCTCTTGGAGACAGAAGTTCTGTCCAGACTGGCATGGCTCCATTTGAAAGTAACAATTTCTTGCTTGCACAGCATGGACTGTGGATATATCTGTGCTGTGATCCATCAGTTTTAGAGATAAGAAAATTACATTTCTGTATCTAGTAATTCTTCCACCTGTTTTTGACGCTGCTAGAAAGTGGTTTATACCTGCTGTGCAGGTGACAAGTGCTTTGGAGACAGCAGCACTATGGAATGTAATGATATTACAACAATAGAAATTTCTACCTATTTTTCTTTAGACACCCAAGGAAATCAAAAGGCATGCTTAAGATTGCCCATGTATATTTGCTCAGCCACACAGTGTAGGCACTACTATGAACAACTAAATGTAGGATTCATGAGCACAAATAAACACATCCTCAAAGAGGGAGCAATCAAGGAAAAAGACTAATTGAAAACTTATTTCCAAATATATTTTGCACTTTAGAAGAGTATAAGTTAAAAAAAATATCATTAATCATCTTCAAAATTAATCTTAAAGATTTACTTTTGGTTTTTGAAGCTCTGACAATTCTTTTCCCTTCTGTATTTGTTTATACATTCCTAGTGAATTTATTCCAGTTCTGAGTTCCCTAAAGTCATCTCAGCAAGCCTACAACATCATCTTCAGCTAACACACTTCAATTACATAGAGCTCATCACTTTGCTGAGAACAGATATGCAGCATACTAAATAGGGGAAGATAAAGACTTTTCAACTCACTGTCTGCTCACTTGAAAAACACTGGTTTGGTCCAAACTTTACACCAGTGAAGATCTGCCAGGTATAGCAGAGGAGCCAGTTCAGTCTCACAAGATAGTTTGGTACAGAGTGCTGACTTAATAACATCTAAAAGTGGAAAGTACAGTGCCAGCAGGGATGAAAAAGTAAACAGGTGTCACTGCAGGAGAGAGTGATATGCAATATTATCAGTATTCTTACTGCCTCCATTTCAGTAGATCATAAGTGGACTTATGAAATTCCATGATAAGGAAGAAAATCAGCAAGTCAAAGTAGAAAGACCTGCTACTCTCTGTTAAGTCTGAATATTAAGATATAGCCATTGTGTCACTATTAGCAAAGTCAGAAAAGTGTCAAGGTCAGACAGATGAAAGTGCCATGATATTATTTGCTGGAATGAAGCTTGGAAATCAAGTTCTCTGTTCACAAGGCCAGACAATCTTTATTCTATTACTCCTGACCCATGAAAGCTTGATTTTGCATCTAGTTCTGCATAGTTTTTGCATATCATATAATCTATATTATTTTGTCAAAAAGTGATTTATTTTTCTTCTTAAATTCTAAATGAAATGTGTTTACTTGTTACCAAACTGGAACCACAGAAGATAACGTAATTGCCTCAGCTGACTACATTCCAGCATGACATTTCTGGATTTCTTTCAAAGACGTGCTTTTTTTTTTTTTCAGTTAATTAACTCAATAGATAGCCTGTAATGTTTTCCAGCTAAATCCCAACATACATCATATATATTTTCCAAATATATATATATAGACAGATAGATATATATAGATATATTCCAAAACTTTTGTAGGTTAGGAACCATCAGCACTTGCAGTGGTAGTAAATAGAATGCTAATTTAGATCTGTGTACATGGAGTAATTGATTATTACTTACAGTTCGCATGAGTTTGCCTTGAGTAAATCAGCATGGAATATTCTGATCCAAACACTTCCCTGAGAAAGAGAGTGCTTTGCTCTCCTTTCAGGGCACCTTAATTTCCATATCAGCCAGTAGTTTAGAAACCTCTCCAGGGAAAACAATTCAAACAAACAGGAACTTTTCTATCAGTTTAAAATCTCCTTTTTTTTTTTCCTGTCAATTCCAAGTCTTCTTTATTAAAGTTCTGTCTGAGGCCTTAAGGTAAATTTCCAACAATAAAAAGTTGTATTAAAGTCAAAGCTACACTGCTAGAAAGTTCTTTAAAGTAAAAACCAAGCAGTATGAAGAGGAGAGAAAGAAGGACAGGAAGTAAAGGTCAGAAGCCAATACTCAAAAGACATCCAAAGACACAGACACCCTAACCTTCAGTAAAATATTTCTTCAATATATTATTAATGCAGAAATGAAAATACATAGTACAACTGAGGTAACACAATCCACTAATTTCCTCCTTCACTATTTAGCTGAATGTTATTCTAAAAGTTCTGAAAAAGGAAAACCACATAAAGAACATTCCCTTGAAAAAGAATGTGGAACATAAGGTAGTTCAGAAACTAAACATATGTCAACAGCAATGTGATGCCATGAAAAAGAAATTATTGTGCACAATTTTTACCAGGTAACACTCATAATGAAATTACTTCACTCTGCTCAATACTGGTAGAGCCCCACCTGGATTATAAGGCTGACTGTAATGCATACAAGATGTGGAACAACTGAAAAGACTGCAGAGAAGAAAATATCATCCCCAAATTATCTATGAACTATAGTGGAAAGAAAATGGAATCTGTTTGCTCTACAGGGAGAAAAAAGAACAAATATAAATAAATTTATCAAACACCTAGTATTTTAGAAAATAACACAAAAATTCTGCAAGTGTTCTCTGAATATAAATTATGGTAATGTTTGAATTACAGAAAGAAATATTTATAATAGATGTCAGAAGACACCTTGTAATAGGAAAACCAAGGTCTAAACAATTGCCTGGTTGAGGAAACACTATCATTTTGAAAATGGTTATAGAGCAATTCAGGAATTATGGCAGGCTGGTGAGGATTAGTAAGATAATGTATTGATATTCTTCCAATCTTATTTATATTATCCAATGAATATACATGTGCACATATGTACAACTACATATTGCTTACTCACATTTCCAAGAGAGGCCTTTCTTACTTGAAGAACAAAAGAGCAAAAGCATGAATACAGTGATAACTGTGTCAAACCCCAGACTCGGTTCCTGGCTTTCGGCAGATTAGTGCGCTTTATAAGTTTTACAATCATGACATGAGATGGCAATTTCACAGTGGTTTTTCAAAATATACTTATGAAATTCAAACTGTTTTATCGTTACTATTCATGCCACAGTACATTTGACAACTGCAATACTAACGTAACTAATCCTGCTCACATATGATGGGCAGGTCTAACATTTTGCTGGTTTCACTGAGTGATATCATGTCACCAACATTTAAGTACTCTTTCTGATGATTCCAAACAGATGTTCTACTGAAAGTAAGATGACACAGTATGATCTACTGATACTAAATTGCATGTGCATACATTTTAAGAAGGAAGATAAGCACACAAGGTTATTAAAATCATAGTTTTTGTCATGCTGCTTTATTTCAGAGTGGTTAAAACATGAGAATAATATAAGTTATTTTAATTAGTGATAAAATATATTGTAGAGCTATTTAAAAAAGGAGTATAGATTATAAGTAGAACACTTCAGTCACATAAATACTAATTTTAAAAGAGACACTTGATCCTATTCACCCTCTAATATCCTTGGAAGACACTAATTATCATGATACCACAACTTAAACTGGGCAAATCAGGGCCTTCACTTTTATGTAAACACACTGCATTATCCACAATATCTCATCCTCCTAAGTTTCTATGCTAATTTTGCAAACTTTTCAAAACTATTACTTTGATCCTGCAGTCATAAGGGAGCACATGGCTGCTTAGGTTTTGAACCAAAACTGTCCACATTTAGCTTCACTTCATCACAGTATCTACTACGTTTCCCAAGTTGCCTTTAGGTCAGATTAGTAGTTGGATCCTGCTTGACTGAGAAGGTGGAGCCAAGGCTGCGTGGTACAGAAAAGGGCATCTCTGGTTTCAAAATACAACACCGGCCAGCAGTTGTCACTTAATGGTGTTTGTACCATCTGTCAAGAAAACAACAGAACAAGCTGGATGTGTTGCTTCCCCTTGGGAAGCAAACACGGTGTGTGGTGTGATGATCCATATCTTTCACTTGTCTGGAGTTTGCTGACACCCCCATATGGCCTGCACGCCCTCCTTTCCCTCCTGTGGAAATCAGGAGTAGTGAAGAAGCTTGTGGGCACTGCGCACTTTGTATTCAGATATGGGTGTTAAAAAGCACATTGGGGTACAGTAACATTCAACTATCAAACTGTTGATAAAATTCCAAAAGAATCTAACAGTGGAAAACATCAAAAGGTTAGTTTCTCATTATACCTTCACATTTTTACAATTCACAGGTATGGTTTTCTGTAATTTCATGTCTTTGCACTAGTGAAAAACTGACTAGACATCTGTTTCAGACTTAAAACTGCAGAGTTGTTCATTCAACTTGTATAAAATTTTTAGTAAGAACTGACAAACCTATAGACCAGAATCTACACAGGGAATAAAACTTCAAAAACTAGAATATTCAAAAGAGAGACAAAGGCAGAACAACAGTCAACGCTTACAAGCAAATAACTGAGAGATTCAAACTACTGTTAAGATGCAATTTTTTAACAATAAAGGAGCTACTAAGCCATTGTCTCTGAAATCTCAGAAAATCTAAAAGCTTAAGTGAGTGTAAAAAATCAACCATTTTGTTTCAATAGTAATCAGCATTCAATTTGTCTTAATGTGGATGATAACTTATCCCATGCAACCATTCTCCTCCTTTATGGAACAGGGTAACAGTTCCCTAGACTTACTTTTAAAAAAAAACCTTCTTTTTTCAGGTAAAATATACCAAAAAATATAAGGAAATTGCATGTACCTCTAGACAGGAAAATCCCATGAAGTGAGAAATTCAACTTGGAGGCACATCTACTTAAAACTCTTCTAAAAACAAATTACCAACTTTCATCAATTATTGTTTTGAAGAACAAAAAGTAGATATTACTTTCCACTTGAGTTACAGTGCTAATATTTATTGGTAAACACTGCCTTTCTGATAGTCGAGATGGTGATTCTTCAGCTCCCTGGCTGCTTTTTTACTATTAACCAAGCATTACTCAGCACAGACAGGTAATGTTTTTAGGAGCTGATTTATCCCTGCAAGTCTAGAGGCTTTGGTATTAGGAGTCTTCAAGGACAGTCAAAACTAATTGAGCACAGGTGGAACTACAAAATGAGTAATGTACCAATGGGGATGGCAGCCCTGAAAAGTGCAACCTGACTGGTAATTAAATACAAGTGTGTGTCAGCTTTTTGCTGAGGGTTGAGCAGTAATAGTCACACCTCTTGTTTATCTAATTCATTCCTGCTATCACTCTGCTTTGCTGCACTGAAAAAGCAAGCAGCTGAGGTCACCTAATTGAGAAACTAGGTTTCTTACAGTGTTAACATGCATTTTTTGAAGCCTGCAAACATCTTGTCTTAAAAGAATGTCTGTACAGAATTGTCTCTGACAAGACTTCATATGAGTATATACTAAAAGAAATATATTTTCCTAATACAATTACATGATCTGATGGAAATTCATTCCACTTCCATAATTTATTCTCAGTAACCATTTGCAGACAGCATAAGCAAGATAGTGTGCATGTGAGAAAAGACTATTTATTCCTGTGACATTTGAACATCTATAAGTGTTAAGCACTATAATGAGTGTTAGCAAGACATATCAAAGATAAAATAGACACCTATTTTTTCAGTTTCTAATACACTAATCAGCAAAGCTATTAATTTCCCAAAATGCTTAAATGCATAAGGCAGAACTGAATTAAGTAAATTGCCATGATTAATTGTGAAGATACTTCTCGAGCTGTGTTTTGGGTGACCTTCATTATTTAATTGGCAGTGCTGTAAAATATCCAGTGTCACAAACAGAACTGGTTGAATAGTTGACTGCAAGTGTTGGAAGAAATTTTCAAATGTACAATATTAAGATAGGAATCAAATACTTACCTTCATATTTACCTACATATAAGACCCCACCTCTGACATTTGGATCCTATATTTCAGCTCCCAAAACATGGGTTTTGGTGCCCTCAGTTAGGCAAAAAGATATAAAAACTTGTGTTAACATTTTCTTACTGAGTTGTTTGTGTTTGCCTTCTAGAATGTGTTTTCTTTCATGTGAGCAGATCTCTAGCTAACAAAGAAGTTGCAACAATTTGACTTACTGAGTTGCTATCAAGGATGTGGGTATTAATGTGCTCTATAGCAAATGCTGGTACTTCTCATTATAATGTCACTATCCCTTTAGAAAAGCTTATCTGGCTCTTCAGAGAAAATATGACTGTTGTAATTGAATTTAATCCTAAAGTGCATATCTGTTTTGTGACTTGAGATGAGAAGAGAGTGTAAATGTATCAAACCCCTCCAGACATAAAACAATCTAAATAAATAGATCAGTGAAAACTATGCATATCTAGAATTTTATTTGTCCTTTGTGCCTTTCATTTTTAGTAACAGCCATCTCTAAATCCATAGAAAGATGTCAAGTAAAAAGTACTGGATTAAGTGTCTGTAACTTTTGCAACAACAAATAGATGCCAATATTTATGAAGTGAATTAGACATGTTAAAACACTCACTGATTATAGAACAATCACTTTGCTGTTATTCTCCTCTAAGGCAAAAAAATTAGAAAACTCTGCTGAAGTTCCTCAATCAGCCTGAGGTTATTGTGAAGCCACAAATCTCTGAAGTGAAAGTTTCTCCATCCCATGAAGAAGAGCTACCAGTACAAAAATACTGTTCTTAAAATGACCTTCTGTCAAGGATATATTCAAAAAGATTTCTATACTTGCCTGCAAGGTAACGGGCAGGAAGAATTAAAGTTTTTTATTTTTTGAAAGCCATTATATATGGAGAAAATCATCACTGTATAGACTGACAATCAACGGATGGACACTTTGTCATGACATATCCAGCTGACATGTTAGTCCTTTGCTTACTCCTGAAAACACAGGGTGAGACATTCTATCACAAAATAAACCCTGCATAGATGGCAATCAGGCAATGGCAACACATTGTTACGTGATTAAGATTTCCAAACCACTTCCTACTTATGAAGATGCAGCAGCTCATAATACTACATTTCATGGATTCTCAAGGGTTCAGATATGATGCTTGTATTCTTCTTAGTGAAATTGGTGAGGCTAGAGACTAATAGCTGCCATTGATCACTGCTCTCTATGTTGATATATATAAATCTTCAGGGAAACCTGCAGCCTTTCAATAATTAAAGTGGGCTTATAAGCCCCTTATAAGGGCCTGTGGAGATAGAACCGGGGGTAAAAAACCAAAACTAGAAGAGGGTCAATTTATATAAGATATAAGGAAGAAGTTTTTTACAGTGAGGGCATTGAAACACTAACAGATTGCCCAGAGGTGGTAGGTGCCCCATCCCTGGAAATACTCAAGGTCAGGTTGTATGGTCAGCCTGCTCCCACTGAAGATGCCCTGCTCATTGACTACAAAACCTTTAAAGGTCCTTCAATCTAAACCACTCTATGATTCTATGATTTATTTTGAATTTCAAAATAAAAAGATTTTAGAATGCAGAATAATTCTCTCTGTATGCTTGTGAGATGACAAGAGCCTACATATTTTTGTAGTAATAAAAAGTCACTGCCTCATGACAAGTTCTTCTAACCTGAATTCCACTGCAAATCCACCACTTAAAGAAAAATACAGCCACCATTTCCTTTCTTATTGTCTTAAGTATGGGGAAGCGAGCTTCTGCTTCATGACTTACATAATTTAAAGTCTCTTTTTCATAGTCTTATTCACAGTAACTAAATACAACAAAAATGAATCCTTGATTCAAGATCTATTCTATTAGCTGTCTCAAAGGTGACATGGTTTAGAATGAGATCCGGTTTGAATGTAGGTGAAGTTTGTCATAATGGATTTTATGAAGATAACTTCACAAGGTACCAAGAACTAAAATTCTACAGAAATCATGAGTATGCTTATGCATAATCTATAAATGCATGAGACTGTGATCATGAAAACTTGCTCTAATGTTTGACTGGCATCACATCTGGTTTACCTAAGATCTTCTGAAAAAGGCAGAAAACTCTTGCAAGTGATATTTGGTAAGGTAAAAAAAACCCCAAAATAACTTCCCAGTTTGTCTCACAAAAAGTAGCATTCTATATAAGGGTTCTTGTGAAAAGGGGCTGAGAAAACTCTACTTGCTAAGTCAAAAAAAGATGGAGAGGCTTTAATTGCTCTCTTCATCTAAAGGCACACTGCAGAAAATACAGAGCCACTCTCTTCTCACTGGTACACACTAAAACATGTATATTCCCCTATCTGACATTTAAAGAATAATACAAGAGAAGTGTGTGACTTTATCTCTGATGTTTTAGCAGACTGCAGCCAGGCGCAAATTATTTTACAAAGAACATCTTTAGAAAAAAACAGTATATTTGGAATGCCTAATTAATATGTGTTCCTTTTACTAGATTACTAGAGCATGGGGAGATGTTTCTTTAAGAACCATCACACAGAGCAAAGCACACTGAGTTATGCCCTTTATGTTTTATTTGGTCTGCACTGAATACAGAATGTAAACAGTGCTGAATCATATCAACTAATGCGTTAAAATGTATTTGCATCTCATTGTCGAAAAACTTAAAACAGACTTAGTACCATTTCAATTATTTTTACAAGCTATCTTCTTAATCAATATCTGTAAACCATCACTATCTTTCAGAACTAAAAAACCTGCTCTAAAGTATCAGGTTTTTATCTTTACTAATCAACAAAACAGCCTTCTGAATAGTAAGAAATTTTCTGTATGAGAAGAGAAATGATAATCAACTTATATCCAAGTTCCAAAGTTTAGTATTTAATCCATGAACTTCTGCAAAGCTTTTCAACAGGGTCAACGGTACATGATTTGAGGGAGCATCTGATACCATAAACTGGTACTACAAAAATATGAAAATTATACAGAACTCATAAAGAGTGCATTTAATAATCCTCTTCATAGTAGGAAATTTCTAGCTATGTATTTCCCTTATATATCTAATTCCCACCAATAGCCAGCAGTTATTCAGGGCTGCATCCTTATGATGGGGTTGGATTCTCATGCAATTTTTACTTTAGGTTTCTACATCACCGCTTTATGCGTATACTCTGCATGGTCAAGACCAGGATGGTCTGAGATGGTCTCACATTTTCAATGCAATCTAATTCTGTCTTGTGACTCTGTAACTATATCCCCAATGTTATGTCAGTCTAGCCCATGTTAAGCTTCAATCATATGTGGCCTTTTTTCTCAAGTACTTAAAAATTGCCCTGACTGGACCATTTACTGTCTGCCTGCTTAACTCCACCTCACAGTCATTTCTGTGGCAGCAGCTACTCCTTTGCTTTCTCACAAATATTTAATGGCACTCCAAAATAGCTACTTTATTCACTGCAGTAAATATCATCACAATATAAGCATTTCCAGATCCTTCTACATGAACTACTAGAAATAAATATAAATATAGATTTTTAGCAAGTGAATCAAATGCAAAATACATGGTAATTTGGCCAGTCTACCAGTGCACACTGCAAACATTAATTCTTTCATCATATCTCATAACAACCTCATGGCTCAAAGGGAGACTCACAGGTTGGGAATTTTTTGTGCATCTCAGCACTTTAGTTGAGTTGATATGTAATGTATTTCAAGCAGTATTTAACTGAGGGGAGAAGTACTGCAATGGCTAAAGAAAAAAACAGAGGACTAGATCTTCAAAGAAAAATAAAAAGTGAGAAAAGATCGTTATCTGTTTTATTGCATAACATATCTTTAGTTAGGAATAACAGTAAAAATAGACCAACAATTAGGTGGAAAAAACCCAGGATTTATCAATGCAGCCAGTGACTCTGCACTGAATTTAAATTATTTAGAAGATTCAAGGTACCTGATTGTTTCTAATGAAATCAATTGGAATAATAAAAACCCTGTCAAAATATGTTAAGTTTCTTCAAGAATCTACTTTTAAAAGAAATGTAAATCTAATGAACAGCCTTCCTTGTAAAGCCATCACTTATTCAAAGAGAAAGTTTGGAGCAGTTTTATGCAGTAGCACATTATTTTCTTCACATATAATCAAGAGATGGAAACCAAGTTCAATCTCCAAACAGAGCACAGTTCAAGCTTAACTACAGAACTAAAACTTGCTCCATGGCATATGTACACACATGTTCATTCAAAGGGATGGTTTTGGTCTCCATGAAAACCTGAACACTGAAGTTGCATGTGTCTAGACACGATTTTTTCATTGCTGTTTTTTTCTTTTCATGTATTCCTTTTTCCTCATTTGCAGAATCCCGTGCTGTTTGCCCAAGCAGTGATAAGGAGGACAGCTAGCAGCTGCACAATTCATTGCAAGTGAAGCAGCACCACAACTAACAGCAGGAACTAGTGCTCACTAAAGCATCTTTCCGTTAGCCCTGAAATGAACAGGGGAACACCACTGGGGAATTCGAAAGAAACACTGTTACCAACATATTACCTGGTTTAGAAATCTTTAAGAGAATTAAAGATGCACAGATTGACCATGCTTTGTTGAATAGGATAGCACTCTTCATCACTGTTTGTTTATATGCTTTGCCTTTAATTTTTAATATGATATTGTATTAGCTCATTACCAAGTATATACAAAGAAAAAAAAAGATTAATCAAATTCATACTACCATTTGGATTCTACTTAGAGCAATTCCATATTTATTCTGTGGATTGATTAGCTTTATCTTCTTGGTTAAGAGCTTTGCTAAAAATAGGAGTGAGAAGTAGCGAGAAATGATTCAGGAAAAAAAAAACAAACAACCAAGCCCCCAAAGCATTATGATTATCTGTTTCAGCTCAGATAAAAGGCTGAAAAAACCACCAGTGTCCCATGATTCAGTGAATCCAGGTCTGCCTTGTCCTGGTCCCTTCTTCTGTCATCTACCAATCCTTTCTGAGTTTATCCAAGACTAAGGATTTTTTGTTAAAATTTCCTCTATTATTCTGACCTCCCTTTGCCACTGCACTGATGCTGCTCCTTCTTTAATACTTCCTTGAGCATTTTAGCTTCACTGTGCAATATGGTCATTAAAACTGAAATAGAAAAAGCTCTATGGCCTATCTTGAACTGCTACAATAATTTACCATGAATATTGCATTATATGTATTTTCTGCCAGTCTGCTGTTAGCTTGCATAAAAATGTGTGTTTGAACATTGAAAATTACCTAAAGAACTTGTAATTAATGCAGGTCCCCCATGTGTTAGTCTCAGAAAAGTAACGTCTGGAGGACTGGATTCTGAATGTGAGCTCCTCACTGGATGCAGTTTTTAGAAGCTCTGATGGCAGCTGCTTCCTATAGCTCCCCTCACACACTGTTTTTGCTTTTCTGTGGCTATCCATTACCCAGGCTTTCTCCTCATAAGAACCACACAAGAACAGGGGAGGAACTCTTATAGAGCTCTCTGAATTTGGCTGAGGTGGGTGAATCCTGATAAATCCAAACTACTTTAGTCTGAAAGCAATTTCTTCAGTGCAAATATGGATTAATTTGTTTTTTCTCAGGTGAAGTTTCTGGCACACACAGATGCACAGAAATATATTCTGTAATATGCATTTTAGAGCAATCCTTTCATAGCTGATTCTCCTCATAATTATCAGTGCTCTACCAGTCTCTTGCCACTGCATAATTTAAAGGAAATCTCAACGAATACTTTAAGCGATGCAGGAGAGAGAGGCCCCCAGACACTGAGATATGGCATATCTGGTTTCATATACAAGCATTTTTATGAGACAACTGAGATGTCCAGATTCTAAGCTAGCTGCAAAATGTATTTAAAAAAATAAAATATTAGTATTCAGTTCTGTTTCCGCATCAGTAAAAAACCCCCAAAATACGGACATAAGCAATCTTCTTCAAAAAGCATAATCTAAGGAAAAATATTATATTCAAACATTTGATGCACATTTTTCAGTGTGCCTATAAATCACTAAAAATCACTGTCGTCATTTTATATCTGGAGAAATTGAAAGGGAAAAGTTAGCCTGTACATGATTTATCTTTTCACACTCCTAGAATTCCTAGTTCAGGTGTTCTCATCCTTTTGATAGTCAAGTCTCGGCTCAAAATATTGTCAGGTGAATCCAGGTCTGCCTAGGCCCTGACCCCTCCTCTGACATCTACCAATCCTTCTTAAGTCTAAGCCTCAGGATTTCTGTCCCAATTTCCTCAACTGCGTTTCTGACCTCCTCCTGCCACTGCACGGATGCTGCCTCTTCCTTCTCCTCCTCTGTACTCTCAGCTGTAGCCACATTGGTGCTGAAAAAAGAATAAGGAGCCCATTGGGATGCATCTGACTGGGTCATTTTGATACCTCTGCTTGGGAGCAGGGGAACAGTGCACAGGCTCTGACACCAGTCCTGCACAGAGCTAGCATGGATCCGTGCAGCTCTTTGCTTGGACTGTCCTAGAGGAAGGGTCTAGTCAGCAGAAACCACTTTCCTAAATCACATCATCTTTTGTGGGCTTTCACGTTTATGCAAGGAGAGTAAATGTGAAAGAAGCTGTGCAAAGTAGGTCTCCCAGTAAAATATCTCCTATATGTTAAAAAAATGATTTCTCTCCACTTGGTTTACTAGGGAAACAAAAACATTATCATTATTTAAAGTCACTGGAATTTGGTGAACGTATCCCACATCAAAATAGAATTGTGAGAGTATGAGCACCTAGTGGACTTCTAACAGAGTTCAACTTGCAATATAATAACTTGCCTCTAAGAAGGATGTAGCTTTACATACAAAGACTTTATAACAGTACAACCCTACAGAGAGAGAGATGCTTCTTTTTTCTGCTTTTATGAAGTACCTGACCTTGTCGTGCAAATGGAAAATTTAATCAGTGCAGCTGTAGAAATCTATGTAAATTTTTAAAACTAAGTTGTTACGCAATTCAGACAAAATCAATAGCTTACAGAATAGACGTTTCCAAGCTATTATTTCATAGATAATTTAAACTCCAGACTTCTAACAGCTACTCTCATGAGGTACTACATATACAACTGTTCACTGAGCTTATAAAACAGACCTTCTGGGTTTTCTACTTAAAAGCATAAAATAGAAAACACCATATATTGTACATAACTCTGTATGATTGGTATCATCTAATCCACTACTATAATACTCCAAAAGATGAAAAGGCAGTAGCAACTATGTCAGCCTTTCCACCTACCAGCCTGTTTCAGATGAGTGCTATCTATCTTTTCAAGGTATCGGGAAACTAAATGAAACTGAGCATGGAACGAATGTCTGATGGGTGACTTATCTGTCATTAATGCTTTATACTTGGTGGGGAAAAGCAAGCTAGTGTATGCTTAGCTCCAGGCCTCAAAGGGAAATATTAAGATAGACTGAGTGGGATAATCTCCTCTAGTAAGAGTTAGTGGACTCAACAGAGAAGGGTGTAACAGTAAAAGGGGTGATTTTGTGGCAACAGTGGGAGACCAGACTGCTTTATTCAGAAGGCAAAATTGGGCTCACTGAGGCATTCACTTTAGGAAGGGAGCACAGATGGCTTATTGACACATTTATCAGGCACTTCAGTGAGAGAGCTTCAACTTTTATGCAACTTTTATGAGATTAATGTTTCCAAAAACATTTCAGTAATTATCTATTTAATTTTTACCAAATTCACCCTCAAGTCTCAACCCCTTCAGTTAGCATAGCTGGAAGCAGATGAGGACCTCTAAGTCATACTCTGCTAAATACTGAAATATGAATTAAAAAAATCTTCTTGCTTCCCACCAGCACAAGGTGTAAATCTCACTGGCATTACTGGGAATTTTATGAATAGAGAATAGAAGAAGAGTATTTGACAGACAGTTCTTTCATTATTTCATCTCTTTGCAATGCACAAAGAGGAACAGAATGAAGTGATAAATGTCACTACAATTTGGATTAACTATTAAAGAAAAACTATTTTTGTCACAAAACTGGGTAAGATAGTACTGGATAAACTGATCAAAAGGCTTGCTAGAGCTCTCTACAATATAACAGAAAGCACGTTCTTTTTAAAATAGTCATAATTGTAGTCTATAGTATCTTCTCCTTGTCAGTGCTGCAGATTCTTTATTTGAAGCTTGAGTATATATTGTGAAAATGAGGGAAAATCAGCTTTCTAGAAAATAACACCTCTGGGGTAAGTTGTAGTTTATGTGAAACTAGTGATTATGCAATGAAGTTTCTCATTCTTAGTCAAACCTCTGAACAATTTTGCACTGCAACATTGAAGAGAGTAAGAAAACAGAAGACTGAAACAAGAGGAGAATAGCAAGGAGCTCTGCTATACTGCAGCAACTCACTGGTCAGTTCATATTCAGTCTTTGTTCTGACAGAAAATTCCAATCCATCCTTTCTTTAGTCCTTGTGATGTATGGAGGTTTACAAAACAAAATGGCCCTTGAAGATATGAGCCTTTTCTTTTACTTCAAGAGTTGAAGGACTAATTTACAAGATACTGGGGGTTTTTGTCTCTTATTTCCAGATTCTTCAGAATCTATCACATTTTTTTCATGTTTACTCTGTATTTGAATACAGTATTGATCACAGATATTCAAAACTTGTAATATATAATATTAATAATGTCAGTAATTCCCTGTTTCTCAACTGAATGAACATTTCTACAGCTAAAACATCAGCTTTTCAAGTTGAAACAATCTGCAAATTCCTCTATGTAGCAACAACATTCACAGCTAATAAGATGTATTCTGTTTCCCCAAATGTGGGAGAGGAGAATTACCATAACCCAGCATTAAATTAAGTTTAATCATAGCAAACCTTGTTCATCCATTCCTACAGACACCATGACAAAACATGGCTGATGAATAAAATATGGAGCGTTTTCACATTGTCTAACACAAGCTGAGGCAATACCTAATACTCTTCTCCCTTTGACTCTGCTTAGTCCACAACAGGATGGAGTGACATATGGAACCTTCTCTAAAAAAAAAATTATGTCTAGTTAAAAGCAAGGATTAAATGTTGAAAGTAAAAATGGCCTTGGGGCTTGAAGGAACTGCCAAGTTCATAGGGTCTGCTTTCACAAGCGATTACATCATGCAGTGTTTTTCACGAGGTGATGACACGCCACTTAGAAGTACTGAGTGCTTTCCACCACTACACTAATCATTATTGGGAAGCTGTTCCCAGCTCTCGTGAAGTGTACTCATGGCTATTTAATGTTTAGCTTTTCTAGTACTAAGAATGTCTTGTAATTTCAATATCTCATTTTCCTTCCTGGAATCACACTTTGAAGAAATCCTCCTGTTTCCTCTAATGTTTTTGTAGACATTTTAAAGTAGTCAGTTATATTTTCATAAGAAAATGTTTAGTGTTATCTTATCATGGGAATGAATCTTCTGTGAACTTAAAGCTCTGGATATTAGTCTAACTCCCCACATAAATTAAGATTTTGTCCATGTTAACTACACTACCACTCTGCTCTGCAGGGCACTTCTTTCTCCAGACAAATTATATGTGCAGAGAGGATATTGGTCTATAAGCAAGAATCAGCATTTGTCTGTTCTGGATTTTTCAGTCAGTAAGACACACCAATTTGCAGGCTTTTAAAGATTAACTTATTTGTTACTCTTTTTTTCCAAACCATGTGCTCGTACTAGCCTAAAGCCACTCAGATTCACTCTCTGCTACTCTCCCAGTCCAAGATAGTCCTACCATGATCTAGAGCCATCAAAACCGTTACTGTAACATCACATTCTATTACACAGCTCAGGTTGGAGTAAAGGCTAAACCATCCCAAATTAGAATAGATAAGTCTCAAATGAGCCAAAGACCAGGTCTTTCAGTTCTGACAATATGTAGTTAAACAAAAGCTTTCCCTCCCCGCTCCTTTGATCCAAGCAGAAGTCATACTGTAGATTTGGCTTATCAGATACCTAATTGAATCTTTCTTTTGACTCAATGCCTGCTTATATAAGGCCTCTGCCTGAAGATAAATTCACTTTTTATGTGTGAAAGTATGGGTGTGAGGGGATTTAGCACACAGATGTGGACCTACATACCTCAGGTAAGATTGTAGAACAATCTAAAACTTGAGTAGTACCTAACTGGTCGTAATTTTTCGTGCAGAGTGAATTTAATCCTAAGGCAAAAAGTCATCTCATCCCCAGTGCTTGCAGAGAGAAAGGGAACAATTTTTTGACAACATGTAACAGCTACAGAAGAGGCTCCAGTTTCAGTTTGGGATCTCTTGACAAATAACTTGAGCCTCAATGGTAAATCATGATAGTTAAAATATTATTAGTGACTTATAATGATACTAATTAGTCGCATTACTTTCAAATCCAAAACAATTTTGTTTTCAAGTGGTTTTTAACTCAGAATCAAGTTGCATATCTAGACCCAAGGAAGTACTGTGCAAATAGCATTTCTTATGCTAGGGCAACATTCAAATAACCCAATACATGCTGGAGATACAAATTTTCTGAGTTGACAAGGACATTCACAATAAAAATTATTTTTAGCCAAAATCTAGTGCAGTTTAAAAGATACACAGCTTATGGGATGTGCTCATCTTATGCAATATAGTCCAGTGATACTCTCTATGTACTGTCCAGTTATTAAAAGTGTTTATAATTCTTGGTTAAATAATCCAAGAAGCAATGAAACATCCCTGAAACACTTCTTGTATTAAAGGCATAGACTTTTGGGTTTTATTATTTTCCTTAATACTTCTCAAGGACTGGTGTAAGAAATAGCTACTCTATCTTGTTCCTATGTGGAAAGTTCCCAAAGGCAAAATTCATCATTTTGAGAAGTCCATCTGCTTTGGCAATGATTTGCAATACCAGAAAGGCACAGGGAGAGAATCATAGAGTAGAAGATGGACAGAAGGTGCTTCTGTCTATACTTTTAGAATGAGAGACATGCCTGCAATTTACCTGAGATATTGCAATGGAAAGATTTTCCTAATAAGAGGAGCACCAAAATGTATTTGCCTGTCTAGAATACCGCTTCTTTACATCCTGTACCAAAAGTTGTTACATTTCATATAAATACCTTCCATTTTAGTGTCTCTAGTTGTGTTTAAACACTGAGAGAATCAAGCAACTAGCAGAAATTTCTGGGCAATCCTGCTGACCAGTGTAGTGAAAATAACATACCCTCTCATAATCAAATTGACAAAATCTTTCATGCTGACAGCTACCTATATATGTAGGGATTTATTAATGCTTTCCTCTTTGAAGGTACCTGCAACACATCGGTCTTTAAGGCATTTGTAAAAACCTTCAAAGACATCTTGAAAGTTTCCTTCTAAGTTCATAAGCACCGGAATGTATGTACAAATCCTTCTCTCTCAGATCGTTAAGCAGATCAGAAACCTGTCACAACAAAGTATGGAGAAAACATTCTGTGCTCAGATACAGTTCTAGGTGCTGGAATGAGAACAAAATACAGCTAAGACATTTAATTTTCTGCTTCAATGATATCAGGAGGCTGAGGAACTGTGGCCACCTAATAATAGCTGTAGTTTAATGGATCCTCCACTTGATATTGCAACAAAGGAACAGTTGGTTGTTTTTTCCTACCATTTTATTCTTGTACCATCATCTTTATTCTCTTATTTGTTTTAACTGAAAGGCTAAAACAAAGGCTTTTTCATGAGAGAGAAAGACAATCTGCTAAGTAAGGGTAAACTGTTATTGCTAAAGTCTTTTTTCTATCTTCAGAACAAATTGCCGTAATAGACTAACTTTGTAACCTTCAGTTGGAGGTCTCAGAATTCTAATGAAATTACAGCTGTAGGCAAATAAATATCTCCTAAGTGACCTAGATAGCTTTTTCCATTATGTATTCTGTGTCAGTTTAGTGTGACACAGAGCAAGAGCACATTTGATATGAGAGCAGTTATTTCGTCCCCATGAGCAGGGTTTCTATTATATTAGCGTTCAGTTGTTCCAAGTTGACTCCTTATTCCTTACACTGCTTATACTGTGAGCCTATCCCCTTGTAACAAACTTGCAGCACTAGCAAAAACCTGAATGTTAGGATCCAAATTTTCAAATAATAGTAAGATGTTTAGCACTGCAGCTGTGGAATATCCAGGTTAAGACCCTTATGGACAGAGATCTTTTGGATTTTGACTGGAGTTACAGATTTCAGTGTCTCTGGAGAATGAGGATGAACATATCTTGGGCCAAGCATACAAAAACGTAGACATCTCATATCTGTGACCCAAAAGAAAGTGAAAAGATACATTAATATTTTTAAAGGGTGTTTCTATTATTATTGAATGATGAAACAGTATCCGTGTTTATACTAGGTGTGATTCAGTGGCATGATATCAGCTCTGAATTTGACAAGTAACCTCACATGCCACATAGAGAAGCAAAATTTAAATATTGGAACTTTCACAATGCATGATGTCTGTGAAGCGATCACCAAAGACATGAACTATGAGTAGTAAGACTTCTCTCTAAACCAAAGAAAAATGTTTAAAACTGAGGCATATCAAAAACAGGGCCTTTATAATTGAAATAGTGACAAAGCATCATAACAAGATAGGATGTTGCCACAGAGAACAGGAAGAAATAATGCTAATGAAAAACCTAATAATCTAAAGAATGGCTGAATTATTTTCTATGCCTATATAGTAGGAAAGTAGAACATATAGACAGATATAACTAGTTTGCAGGCAGAACTTCATCCTGGAATGTCATAGAGGAAGCAGTGCAGTCATGAATAAAGAATTTTCACGTTTTTCCTTTTTTTTCTTAGTTTGAAATAGAAGTACATTTTCTCTGAATGCTACTGAGTGACTATAGGGAGATTAAGTGTGAGGATCAGACACATTTTTTCATAATTTCAAGGGTTTTTGCAAGATTACCTCATTTACCTAATTTCTTCCTTACTTAATGAATATAAACAATAAGGTGTACTGGCATTCTGAAGCCAAGTATTCTTATTGATATTGATTTTAATGCAGGTATTCAGATTAAAAGTGACACAGTGAAGGAATCAGCCTTGTTGTGTGTATTTTTCCCACCATGTAAGCTTCAATACAATTAGGCAAATACACCAGCAATTTCTCTATAAAAATTAATTTTGTTTTTTGCTTTAAAAACAAATATGTCATCCTTTTTGGTGTGAAAAAAAATTATTTTATGCTTTGCCAACTAAAACCATGAATCTATGAATAAAAATATAATTCCTTGTGGATATTAAAGTATGCCTGCTGCAGTTTCTAAGGCAGTATTATTTTAACAATTAAATTCTTCAGGCATACCTCAGCATAGATCTGTAAAGATGTTGGCAATTTTTTCTTGTTATTTTTCATACTGTGATACATTTCTAAATTTATGCTATTTTTCACTACATATATTATGGTAACATTGCCCAATGAGACTTAGTACCTTTTGTCCTCTATAAACACAATGGCAAAATCCCAATCTTGAAGGTAATGGCATTTTTTCTTAATCAAGGAAAGAAGAGGCTCCCACTTCTGGTGGTAAAGAAGACAATGTATTCTCTTGTCAACAGAAGCCTGTCAATATTTGAAAACATTCTTAGCTGTCATACCTCTTGGTCTCTGCTAAAAGATGAGAGGTAAATTCTCTGCTTGGTTCATCATCACAGACTACCCTAATTTCTCCTACATAGAAAGAAAAGTCTCAATGTTATTGTTTCTTTCTCTTCAATATTAAAATCATAGAAATCTCCAAAAACTAAAAATAATCCAGGTAAATATGAAATCCCACCCAACTTCAAAATTTCTGTCCTGTGCTGCTACAAAATCATTCTCAGTAAGGCAGCAGCCATGGCTTAGGCACTCAAGCTGAAAGAGTTACTGTCTTTTTACTGACCAACATTTACAGGCACAAAAGTGCAGATTTATTTATGTTGGTATAATCCTATTCATTCTTATTCAGCTGCAGAATACAGGGAAACAAAAGCCCTGATATCAAATTCCAGTTCCTGAAGCAGCGTTGCATAGGAACTACAGATGTTTTAATTAAACACACGGGTTTCGCAGATTTTCCTTCAGAGATGACTTGCACGAGTTAATTATGCAGAACGTACCACTGTTGAAGTGTAAAAAATATCAAGTGGAACATCTTTATCCCCTGGTTCCTGGTTTGATGCATCCTTTTATAACTTAAAGAGCACTTATTTTCCACATAAACCAGCAGCCAATTTCAGGTAAATGTGTTTTTCCTGTGTGACATTAGAAAGCACTGCTTGTCACAATGCAACAGCTGACATCAGGTAGGAGAGTCCTTCTGCTATTGTTTGTGTGCAGGTTCTGTGGCTGGAGGCTAGGTGATTTCCAGGTGCAATCTTCATTTTTGGAATTGGAAGTTTGATCTATAAAGCTAACACAAGGTTCATATTTTCAGCCAAATCTTTGTTTCAGATGTGCCGTGGCGACATTTTCTTACAGATATATAAAAGCTATATCCTTTTGATTTGTGTAATAGACGTCATAAGTCCCAGAGACAGTAATGTCATTATGGTAGTGGCTTTAGACAGTTCTGCCCAAGGAGCTCGGACTTCTAGGATTTGATTTTGCCATTTCCCATTTAAACAGTCATAATATTTTGCAAGAAAGCATTGATCAGGAAGCCAAACCATTTTCCTCCAAGACTGCAACAATAATTGAACTTTGCTTGTTGTCTGGTGAAGTTTTAGACCTACAGACTAACAGTAAACTTCAGAAAACAGTCACAACATTTTACTACACCTCAAAATATCATTGTACATTTGAAGTCTGCAGCCAACAGGCTTCACTGCTGACGGTACACAGCTGGTGTTTAAAGCTGTTGAGAGATTACAGTATCTGCAGTAAATACATCAGAGGTTTTAAGATACTAATTGGATCCTCTGTAATTTGGATATTCCTATGTGACTGGGAATATGCAATGAATCATGCTCATCCTTCTCTGCTCTTAGCACCTAGCAGGAATATTTATGACAGTAGCTAGAAGTAAAATCATGAAGGGCATGCCATGGTCCTATCCCTGGATGATATACGTGTATACATATTGGGAAATGTAATACAATAATGTATTTATTAACTCCTACGGCTTTGCATAGGCTCTGTCACTTACAAAGCTAATAAAAATTGATGTGTGTTTGTAAATAGGGCCTCCCACAAGTTTTAAGTCAAAAAAAATGGGGCAATTAGGCAACTAGATTTACATTATGCTCAGAACATACGCTAAGGTGATTTCAGCACAGATTTTCAATTAAATTTTTGAGAGTTCATTTTCCTTTCATTGTTTTATTAATTTGAATATTCAATACATTTTTATTTGTGTTATACCAGAAGCCTTACCTACTACAAAGTGGGTGCTTCTTGATCACAGTTTTTAATCTAAAATCTGCTGTCGGTAGTTCTAGCCTGCATTAATTACGTTTGCTGTCTTCCACTGATCCCAGAGAAGTGAAGATCATAATTCAACTTATAGATAAGCCTACTGTTTTCTACAGGCCTATTTTTCCCTAAACTAGGAAGCTTTGTTCTTGTAACAAAATTGGGTTTGGAATCGAGCCTGTAGAAACACAGAAGGATTTTTCTTGCTTTTGAGAGTTCACTTCAGGCCAGGTTCTTGAACTGTCAGAAAAAAAAGGATGGTTATCCTGTAAGTTTTTTTGCAATGAATTCTGTTCAGTCCTTCAGACAATACAAAGAAGTGTGAGGGAGAGAACAGTGTACTGAGTAAGCAATACAGTAAATATGGCCTATAGCCAGAATTTGACTCTCCTAATCAAAGATACTTGTCCATCTAGGAATACAATCGCAGGCTCTTTCTACAATCAAAGATCTACAAGTATTCTTACACTATCTTAATTATCATCTGAAGATTTCTCACTCTTTTCCTAGAGAGGAGAGTTCAAGTTGAACTCTGTCACCTGTATAACACACTGAAAGATGGGTCTGGATGTATTGCATCTAAGAATTATATGCCATGTTGGGAGAATGACTACTAGACAGTAGCAGGTAGTGCCTGAGAAGTGAAAATTGTATTTTCCAAGGAGGTGGAACGGAATATTGTGGTTGGAATGTAAATTTGGGCTCAAAAATTAGGAAAGAAAGAAGCTAAACCACATAAAATCTGAACAAATTATGTGAAGTGCAGACACAATACATGAATTACGTTAAACCAAGATTTCTAATTCTGACCTGCAGCAATCAGTTAGATACCCTGCCAAAGCACGTGTCCTCTACCACTTCCCACTCTACATGAAAGATAACACCCAGCTGCTGCTCTTAATACTTCATTAGTTAAAGTAGCAGCTGTTAGCCTGAAAAGGTTTCAGCCCTGCTGATTGTAGCTGTTAACATGATCCTGTTTCAAATGACTCAGTTCAGTTTTGCATGTTTGTTTGTTTAGACTGGAAATTACATGTCTGAAAGCTGGCATTAAAACAACAAGATTAAGATTGAAAACCACAGTTCTCTGGGAGATTAATGCCAGAATTGCACAGAAGTTTCCTGATGAGCAATTCACCAGGATGGCAGTCTAACTGGGCACATGCAAGAGCAAAACTACAGGTTCCGGCTGAAGATTCAGGTGCCTGTTGCCTAAACATTAGAAGGTTCCCCAACGACTGGACAGGGGTTTTGTGAACACCTTGCTGGAGTCAGTAGTCTAATTTAGGTGCTCCTGTCCATCTGAATAGCTAGGGGTCTGATTCTTCAAACAGGTATTTTTAAAGGGCGATGAAGGATAAGGATAGATGCATTTTCCAGTTATCTACCAAGGGTAGATGTGCTATTAAGCAACCTAATATATGCACACTAAAATTGGTTCTGTGCTTTCCCTCCCTGTGGGGCTCATTTGAAAACACAGCTAAAATTAGGAGTCAGAGATTTACCTTCTGATCTACGACAAGCGAGGCATACATTTATGAACTGGCAAAGACAACAACCAGAACCTTGTGCACACGGAATATTCCCTTTCATCTTTATTTTAAGTGAAGTTGTGTAACAGTTGCATTAATAGAACAAGGTGATACTAGGGTCCATGCCACAAGCTGTACAAGCCACCAATTGTTCCAACAGAATTGTGCAAAAACCTGAGAAAACAGGCTCATGACAGTAACCTTTTCTTTCACACCTGCAGTATCTCATAACAGATACTATAATCTCTCCTAAGTACAAATTCAGGAATATCACACCAACTACTGTGCTTGGTTGGGTACCTTTAAACTTCATATCTTGCTACTTTTTAGGATTTTTAGGTGATTAACCTATAAATCCTAATGACCTATAGGTCATTTTCTACCAAAGTAAAGTGAAAAAATCACACTGATTTTTCACGAGAGGATTCATTCAAGTTCTGCTGGAGAAAAATTTCATTGAATTAGATTGTTTCTGTAGTTGCTAACTTAAATAAGATCTATACAAGTAGACAACCTCTTAACTTTGCATTGTAAGTAAATGTGTAAGACCCATTAGAAATGGTTCAACTTTTCTAAGAATTCAAAATCCTTTGCAAAAATGATTTAACAAATATTTAACATGGTTTCTCACATTCCAACTATAGACAAATGTATCATTTATATATGTGTGTATGTGAGAGAGAGAGAAAAGCAGCTAAATAACTTTTCAAGTAAAATTTGGTGCATTTATTTTGCATTATTTACCGAGATACTTCAGTAAAACCATACTACTGTTGAAAAACAATGGCTGTAGAAAGAAGGCTGGCGAGCTCCCAGATGTACTTGACAAATACTTTTTAGGCTGATAGATGAGCAGGGGGAGCTCTCAAAACTGCTATTCAAATTCAATTCATTAAGCTTAATGGAAGAAACCCCAGCCAAGATATAAGCTGCTAGTTCATCATGCATACAAAACCCCAATTATGTTCCCACTTGCTCTTGTGCTAGCAGCTTTCTTCAGAAATAAGTAAGCAGAAGACATAGCTGAAATCATAGGCTTGATTAGATTGTTTTTGCGTAGCAGAAATTTTTAATATAGTGTATATTTAATTCAAAATATTTGTTAAAAATTTTTTTAAAAAGAAAGAAAGAAAAATTTGTCAGGTGCAAATGATTTTTAGCATCAGACAGAAATAAAGAGAAAAAATTGCATATAATTATTTGTTAACAAAAGAGATTCTCTGAAAATCTTATTTTTGATGTCACAGTTAATAGTAGCTATTTGCTTCTAATTAATATCCAATAACAAACTAATAGCACAAGAAGTGCTGCAGTAATTATGCTTTATGCTTAACAAGGTAATGATTCTGTCAACCCCACACATGTTGAGGGATAATTTACTCTCTATACTGTCCTAGTAATATGAACAAGTTATTTTACAGATCAAGGTACAACTCAAAGTGAGGGAAATCCTTGAGTGAGTCCCTAAATAGAAAAAGTCACTATAAATAATCGAAACCATGACAGACTTTTCATCTTAAAAATAAAGAGTTTGGCTGTTTAGACCAAAAAATGTATTATTCATATCAGAATTCACTTACTAATAGGAATGCACAAATTCTTGCACAGTTACAAAAAACAAAGCATTTTGAGTTGCATGTATCATCACTACATAATTACTTTGGAAGTTCTGTCTTTTAGGTTTTGGGGTTTGTGGTTTTTTCCTCTTTATGCAAATTTCCCTTAAGCACACTTTAATTAGTGATTTTTGATCTTGACTAGTCCCTGTTGTAAGTAGGACAAATGCAGTGTTTCTTGTCTGGCTTGCTGTGTCTGCAGTTTGGGGCAGGGAAGCAGAGATCTTTCTGAAAGACAGAGGAGTACCCATTCTCATATTTGAAAAATGTTTTTTGTTTACCATCACCATTTTGTTAATAACTGTGGAGAGCAACTTTTCAGGTATTCTTGAGACTGACATCCATCCTCATTACAGTAAGAGTGCAAATCTCTCCTCTTCTATCAGGACTTGCATTAACATTTTAATTTTGCCTACTGCACAGAGGCATTCATTTATTTATGGAAAAATTAACAAGAGCACACATTTCCCCTGCACAAAATACTGCCTGAATCTTAAACTAACAGTATAGCTTAATACTTTCTAGAGTCCTCATTGCTGAGAATAAATTTCATAACTAAGGGAAAGCAGACAGATTTTGGTTCAGACCTTACAGAAAAAATTGTTGCTTATCTGCTCTGAGGTTTTCCCAGGAAAGCAAGTTCTAGATGAAGGATTTATCAATTTTTCTTCAGCTGGTTATCAGTTAAGTATGAAATTGAATTGTATCTTCTGACATGATACCAAAATAAGGTAAATTTCAGCCTTTGTAATACTTCTTGAGATTATCTATATAATTGTATTGGTCAATACAGTGCATCAACTTGCAAAAAAGGTTGCATGCTTTAGTAACATTAATCAAGACTGCATATATGCCTTTCTAGAGTCATAGCACTCTTGCCATGATATCTAGCTGTCATCGAGTCACACTTGCAGAGATGTCCTTTGCTTTGTAGAGAGCTAAACTGCATGATGTAATAGGTCATTTTCTATTCCTAACTTCTATGGCCCAATGAACAATAAATAATATTACTGTGTATATGTAATGTCTTTTTCCAGCAATAAAATATTGCCCACAAGACACAAACACCACCGAGATTGTGATATAATGCCTCAAATGACCAGAAATGATCAATAGATCAAACACAGTATAAATTTTCTATACTGTGGGCCATATTTAACACTGCTGCTTCTCAACAAATCAATTTGGTTTACCCCACAAATTGAAAAAAAAAAGGAAACATGAGAGTTTTAAATCCTACAGAGAGAATCTTATAAACGAAGGCTCTTTGTTTTGTTTTCCTTCAGAAAGCACATCACAGATAAGCATCTCCATTAGACACCAAAGAAAATAATTTGGTCCTAGCACACTTACAGAGTTAAGAGCAGAATATATATTCAGAGCTGCCCAGAACACATCTAACATTTTATCTCACATGTTCCACAGCTGCAGTCTGAATTTGGATAGGTGCCTAGAGAAACCAAATGTTTTCCCCAGTGATGATAAGCTGAAGCTGAAGATAAAAATTATGTATTTGAGAACAGCAGAGTACCCAATTAGACGGCTACATTGGTCAGATACGTCTTTATGAGGATGCTCGGTTTTTGTTTTCACACGCCTTACTTAGATCTGTCCCCTCAGATAAATCAGAAATTTAATACATGGAGTACTTTTCTATTTAGAAAGCAATAAAAAAGAGCAAAAATGCTTGCAGTTCATACTGTTTAGTGGTTAAATCAAGTATCTGAATTCTGCTGGAAAAATAAAAGTATTATCTCAATGTTTAAAGATACAGCAAACATGATAATATGGTTTCCATTATTATCACAGTCACCAAAGCCTTTGTACTAATTCCTGGATGAAGTCCAAGGAAAATCTATACCGTGTCTTCTACCTCACTGTACTAGAATAAAATGTATAACCAGTCCCCTTATCAGCCATGTAATCAAAAGGAAGCATTGTGCCAGAAGCTCTTTATAGTTTCAGGTGCATTAACAAAATAAAAGTGCATTACTTTATAGCTCTCCAAAAGGTCAAGATTCCCAGAAAAAGAGCTTCTTCATTTTTTTTTTGTGAAATATACAATAGCAAAAGCTTGAACCATAGCAAGCAAAGTGCTAATATTGCCAGTAAAATGTCACAATTCCTTCATAGTAAAGCAATTTCAACCAACAGATTTATTTGCTTTTGCAAATTAATTTCAGCCTTGGGTTGCAATACAAGGTGCACTGTATATTCCCATAAACATGCGATAGTTTAAAATTAGGCTGTGTAATTACCTGTCTGAATTTGAAAGCGTTTTCATATTTTAAACAGAAAATTTCTTCATTGTCCATCCCTAAGCAAAATTTAAATTAAAGAACCTTCATTTAATAATTAACCAAATACCAGATAATGAGCTGAAACAGGAAAACCAAGAAAATCCATGAAATTGCATTATAAGTAATGAAAAGGAGATAAAAATTTAATGTATCATTTTAAAAATTTTTATCCAATTATTAGTCCACGTCTACTAATTTCCCAGCCCCAGTGGAATAAAAAAAATACTCTTTCCAATGGCATAACTCCTGAGGGATTTTACCTTTTTTCATGGCTGAGCACTGTTATTTCTATTCTCCTCAATATTTGTTCATACTATAGGTTTATAAGATCAAGAGATGAAGGTCGGTCTGCCCCATATCCTCCAGATAAAGATTTTCAGAATGCTATAAGTATTTTGTCCTGTTGAACAATGACATAAAATCGTGGCCATATGTAGTAACTACATCAAACCAGAGCCGAAATGCTCATTCTCAGCTCTGCTATGGACTTAATTTGGAAGCAGATCAGTTCAGCACACCCCGCTTTTAGAATTGAGTAATAATAACATGGCCTCGCTTTCATTTTGCGTGTTTTATGTGGACTCTGTACTCCTCCACACAGGGAATTGTTTAAACATGCCCCATGTTAGTTTAATGGAGACTCAAATCCAGATGTACGGACCGTGTAGTACTATAATTAAAAAACTATTGAATTCACTCTAACTTAAAACTCATGACTTTGTCAGCCATAAACCATGGAAATCTATAACAATCCTGCTTTATGAGTTGTGTAGCCTACCTATGCCAAATTCAATAGACTCACTGCATAGCCTGAAAGTTCCATCAATGAATTAGTTGATCATAAGTTCTTTTGTTCTCTGGATAGAGTTGTTTATCTCCCATTTGAAACACCATCATAATCCTAATATAACTACTAATAAAATGGAAAAGTCTAAAAAGTCTATATGAGTAGAAATACTGAATTATCTTTATATAAGCAGGATAAATTTGTGTGTTGACAATGGCAAAAATGTGCAGTTAAATCTTCTATTTATATTGATTTTAAATTTCATGGACTGATTATTTCAAACTGAATAACAATCTTATTGAGAAAATTAATAAAGTGTATGCCAGTTTTGAAAATTATTAGACTGCTAACAATTTACACTGATGACTTTAGGGAATCAAGACACACAGCTCCACTCTTATGTCCTTATCTTCAAAATGAGGGATTTTCCCTCAAATTTTTGTAGCAATCCATAAACTAAAGTTAATCTTATAGTATCTGTTCCAGTATTTTATTCTGAGCTGTAATATTTAATTCTGAGCAGTATTTTGTTCTGAGCCAATATTCTTCAATATAATAAAAATACTTATTTTATATTAGTTCCACTGTTCATAAGCCAAAAACATCAGGCTGAAAAAAGTTTGACAAAAAAATCAAGGGACATGCATGGTAATACAAACCGTATAGGAAAAGAATTACAGTGAGGAAGTGGAGGAAAGGACAGATTTCACAACAAAGAGAATTTGAGGAAACTTTTAAAAATATCTACACCTATGAGATTAGTCAAATACAAAAAATTAGAAGTAATTCTTTGACTTGAGTGTTAAATGTAACAACTGAAATTTTCTTGGGCATTTATTTGACCAAATTATCAGCAATGCGTGAGGTAGATGGCAACATAATTGTGTTGAAATAGTAGCAGCAAAGGGGAGTATTGCAAAAGTGTTCATACAAATCTGCATTGGACAGGTAGGAATATATCTGGAACAGCACTTTAAAAAGGCAAAAACCAGCACCAAAAGGAAAAAACCAAAATGGACTCTTTCTAGAGGGACTCCATATCACGGTTGCTGACTGTAAAATCCTCAGCATCAATCACACAGAAGTTGCACTGCCTACCACTTCCACCCAAGCAGACTAAGCCAACATAGTAAATTTGCAAAAACAAGTGTTTGTTCCTACAGATGTGGAAAGGTTCACATCCACATTCAAAACCCACTATCATGAGCAAAATAGCTTCCATCAGGCTTCCTTTGAAGGCAAGACATTAGCAATTAATTCAGTCTTGCCTTGTCCTACAGTATTGATTTGTTTATCTCATTTCCAATACTTCCACTGAGGCTGTGATAAGAGGAAGAAAAAGTGATTAAATTCTTGGAATCAGTAAGTTCAGAAGAAAAGCACCACAAGGAATATCACATCAGATCTGATTTCAAGTCAGACGTATCTGCTGACAGGAAGAGAAATTCAGAAGAAAGAAAAGAGAGGGAAAGAGAGATGCTATTTCATACAACTTCTGTTAATGTACATATTTAGGGTGCATTCCAATCCCGGGTATCACGCAAAATAGCAACGCTTTTTTTTTTTTTTTTTTAAATTTATACATTGTAGAATTGTGGTAGCATTTTGCTGCTCTTTTGCAAGAGAATTCTTTGTTGTGAATGTTAGGTTTTATCCCCAGAGAAATGACAATATCAAAGTAACATCTTTATACTTGAGGCAGAAGTTAATGAGATGTTTTATAATCTCAGTTCCCAGAAGGGATTTCATTCCAGTCACAGGCCAGCGTGCTCTTGAATTCTGTCTTTCAAGGAGGTAATTTTTTACACCTGCACCTATCTTTGCCACAAAGAGAGACATAGAATCATAGAATCTTAGAATGGTCTGGGTTGTGAGGGACCTTAAAGATCATCTAGTTCCAAACCCCCAGACACGAGCAGGGACACCTTTTACTAGACCATATTGCTTAAAGCCCCATCCAACCTAGCCTTCAACACTTCCAGGTGCAGGGTATCCATAACTTCTCGGGGTGATCTGTTCCAGTGCCTCACCACACTCACACTAAAGAATTTCTACCCAATATCTAACCTAAACCTACCCTCCTTCAGCTTAAGACTGCTCCCCTTTGTCCTGCCACTGCAAGCCCTTGTGGAAAAACCCTCTCCAGCTCTCTTGTAGGCCCCCTTTAGGCATGGGAAGGTGCTGTAAGGTCTCCCTGGAGCTTTCTCTTGTCCAGGCTGAGCAATGCCAATTCTCTCAGCCTGTCATCATAGGAGAGGTGCTCCAGCCCAGTGATCATCTTCATGCCTCCCCTCTAGACTCACTCCAACAGGTCAATGCCCTTCTTATGTTGGGAGCTCCAGAAGTGAACACAATACTGCAAGTATTGTGTCTCATGAGAGCAGAGGTGGAGAATTCCCTCCCTTGACCAGCTGGCCGTGCTGCTTTTGATGCACCTCAGGATGCAGTTGGCTTTCTGGGCTGTGAACATGCATTTTTGGGTCATATTGAGATTCTCCTCCACCAACACCCCAAGTTCTTTTCTCCAGGTCTAGTCTCAATCCATTCTCTGCCCAGTCTGTATTTGTGCTTGGGATTGCTCTGACTGAGGTGCAGGACTTTGCACTTGGCCTTTTTGAACTTCAGGAGGTTCACACAGATCCAGCTCTAAAGCTGTGACAGTCCCTATAGATGACATCCCTTCCATCCAGTATGTTGACTGCACCACAGAGCTGGATGTCGTCAACCAGCTTGCTGAGGGGTGCACTTGATCCACTGTCCACGTTACTGACAAAGATTTTAAGCAGTGCTGATCCTAGCAGTGGCCCCTGAGGAACATCACTCATCACTTAGGCATCAAACCGTTGACCACAACTCTGAGCGTGACCATCCAGCCAATTCCTCATCCACTCAGTGATGGATCTGTCAAATCCATGTCTCTCTCCAGCTCAGAGACAAGGATGTTGTACAGGACACCCATATGTGTTGTATTGTCCTGGCTGGGCAGGACGCAGCCTGCCCCCGGCGGCCCCTGGGCTGACGTTGTCCTCGGATGGAGAGGTGGAGGTGGCACCATCCATACCAGGTGGCAGAGCAACTCCAAACCGGGCCGACCCAGGGCAGTCCCGGGCTGGGAACCCCTTTTCTGATTGGTTGTTGGCTGCCGTGGCTCCACCCCACCCCCGCGGGCGGGGAAAACCAGGCGGCAGGGCCAGCCCAGGAGACAGAGCACATGGGACAGAGACAATAAACAACCACCAGACCCCACGTGCTTGGCTCTCCCGTCTCGCCTTTTTTCTCCGCTCTGGGAGGTCGAGGGGGTGCCCCGAGGGACCCCCTGGGACTGTGGCTGCATTCACCAAAGAGCTGCCGGCGAGGGCAGACTGGGAACGGGCACAGCAGGCTAAAAGGTATTCTAAAAGCTGCTGCAGCTAAGCAGGTTTTGGAGGAAGCTCTGAACCAGCCAGCTGCCTCACACTATACATATGCTCTGCACAAGTCCAGGCAGATAACATTAGTCACTCTTCCTTCATACCAATGCTGCAACCCCACCATGAAAGGCCACGGAATTTGACAGGCACTATTTGCCCACAGCAAAGTCATGCTGGCTGTCACCAATCACTTCCGTATTTTCCATGTGCCTTTACATAGTTTCTAGGATGATCTGCTCCATGATTTTTCCACTGAGGCAAGAGTGACTGGCCAGTAGTTCCTTGGATCTTCCATATTTCCCTTTTTAAAAATGGCAGTTATGTTTCCCCTTTTCCAGTCAGTGGGAACTTTATTGGGTAGACAAGGGTGCACAGGTAGAAAGAAATTATCACTGGCAGTTGTTATCCCAAAATCAGGTACTAATTTGAAGAAGGGGTGAGAGAGTTTATTTTGGAACTCCGTGGGAAACCAAAGATGACAGAAAAAACTACTCTTGTAATGTGCCTTCAGAAAAAAAGCAGAGTTCACTCACTGTTAGGGGCCTGGCTTCAGGCCCAGAATACAAGCCAGGAACCCCTGAAAAGTAGATGAGCACGAAGAGCCAAAGGCTCACACCACTATCCTTATCCAATAGTTAGGGAGAAAATTTTCCAGTGGTAAATGTATCCATTGTTAATCAACAGAGAGCAACCTACAAAGCAGAATGCTCACTCCAAAACACCCCACAAACAATTCTGTCTCTGTGAGAGTTCAGATCAGGAAGGCACCCATAAGCTCTCTTACAATATGAACTAATCTGTAGATATGTGCCTTCAAACAAAGAAGTCTGCGCTGTGACTTCAGATTTTTCAATATTTCACCCTTCTGTTCTTCATCAAGATACAAATATTTTAAGTGCATGCCTCAGCCACTGAACTATTTACAAAGTGGAGATGGTAGAAATGAGTATCATCTGTGCATTTCTGGCACCTGAGCCTTATCATCTGCACTGTTTACCTGAAAAATACAAGTGCTTATTGAAAAGATTAGAGACATCAGGATTCTAATAAAAGTTAGGGGTCTTGTTTCCCATCACTTCCTGGCTACTCCTCTTTGCAGAATGAGTCTCTTTACTCAGTCCTAGACTCTTTCCATTTCTCTCAAATGTAAGAAAAGTATTTCATGGTCAGTGCTGCAGTGATACTCAGGATTTATGAGTGAGAATATCTGCCTACAGAACATTGAAAGGAAGAAATAATTCATCAATGCCACTAACTTCTATGTCTTGGTTTGTGCTCAAATTTTTCACCCAAGTTTATAAGAGTTCAGCCTAGGATTTGAGCAGAAACACAGCTGACATGTTAAAACAGAAAAAGAAATACTGGCAGCTGTAATTATGTATATGAAAAATCTATACTGACTACGGGTAAGTATTTTGCAATAAAAAATTCAGAATACATCTCTGGTTAAAAAAAAAAAAAGCCTGAATTCAGACTGGAGAAATCCTCATACTAAACATCTCTAGAGGCTTAAAGGTTTTATTGTTAAAATACTCTTCATCTCATGGAATAAGTGTTTTCCTAGTGTCCCAGAAATACTAACATAATGTGCAATCACAGATCACTGTCTTTTTCTGCTTATTGTCAACATTTGCCTCCCATGATGTTGTTAAGAGAGCTGAAATACTATCCTACTTGTTATTTCAAATTGTGATTTAGGATAGAAACATGTTTCAACAAAGCCAGAAAGTTACCTGTTTTTCTCTTTCTGTTTGTATAAACCGCCTCCTGTCTGGGATTTAAGCTTACCTCCATTTCTTACATTTTCCTGAAACGGAAAAAACATAGTTAATGGAATATGAGCACTTATTACGAAAGCAGTTTAAGGTACACCATAGCAGATAATAGCTATCATAAATTAAGCTAGGTAAGGAACACTTTGTTTTGTTTGCTTATAATGTACACAAAGATATTCACCTAGAGATCTGTCACGAAAAATATTAAAAAAACCAAAATAGATTGCCTCTAGTTTTTAAAAGGTCAGCTATGGGAACTATTGTCCACTAGGGAAAAGAACTCAAACAAAGAGATGTTCTGAAGATCTGCTTTGCAGATTACTTTTTTTTAACCTACTGAAATTACCATAACACTGTGATAGAAAAGCTGAATCCTGCTGCTGAGATAAAATGAAATTTTCTACCTGCCTCGAGGGAGGAGATCTGTTCTTTGAAATGAACCTAACAATGGTAGTAGCTGCCCATTATTCCAAATATAATAAAATGATTATGCAACTACTTCACTGAGGATTTCAGTGACTTGTGGTCCTTGAATATCCCACAAAAATTATTAGCAGACTTAGGGTAGCTAACTCTGGGAATTTCCACCATATTAACTAGCTCAGATTAAGTTCCGTGGAGAATGAGAACATAATAGCTGATTTAGAAAATCACAAAACACTGGAATTGCAGGTAGATGATTTGAGCTGCAAGTGTCCTACTAGATATTAGTTCTATAAAATGCCTGTTGGTACCTCCAAGTCCCAAAACCTTTTTAAAAAGCTGGCTCTCAGTCTCATTGAAAACAGAGTTGCAATAATGGCAAAAGTTAAACTATTAAATGTTGCTATCGTGCAGCCTGCATTGGACAGATGAGTTGACTTCCCATCGCAGGACCCTGCTCCCGAAGGCAGACAAAAGGCAGAATTTGCAGCATAGCAACATATCCCTTGCATGTCACTCACACCACGTCTGCTTTCTTATCACAGAAGCTTCAAGTCCTGTAACAGGCCAGCGTGGTTTGAGATTCCCTCCAGCTGTTTTGTTATTTGTTAGTTTGATTTTGTTCCTCCCCTGAGATGTCTTTATTGGTTTATTATCATGTATCTTCCTTTCACGATTGGTTAATTCTGTTATCTCTACCTCATGATGTAATACCTTAAAACTGACTGCCAGAGAGCAAACCGGGGTCTCTCTGTTCAGCTCCCCTTCAAGTAACTGCCTCCCTGTCCCCCCGAGGGCAGGAGAAAATAAACTTGGAATGCAGCTAACAGAGTTTCCAACTCTTTCCTCCTTGCCTCTGCTGCTGGCTTGATAAACAGCAAGAACTACTTGCTGTTGGGATGGCGTTGGGCTGCACTGGCAAACTGAGGCACGCAAACCTCAGTTACCATCAATCCTTCAGTCACTCGTTCACGCGGTCATCGGACCTCGTTTACCTGCGAGCCAGGCTGGAAACAAGCCTGGCAAGCAGCAATTAAAACCAAACTTTTCTTTAAAGTGGCCTGGTTTTCACAAGCTCCAGAAGAAAATGAAAACTTCCTAGCAAAAACTAAAAATCAAGAAAAAGAAAACAGTTTATTACAATTCACCATTCATCTCCCCAGCCTGTTGCGGACAAAGTTTCTTTCAGATTGCTCTTTTTCAGGCTTTGAAACCTCATGAGAATAAATGTGTAACTTTGTAATTAAAATAAGCTCTTTCCTATGAGAAACAAGAGACCCAAGAAACTATCTCACAAACTGAAAATTGATCACTCTAATCCAGCTGCCAAGAAGATGCTCAATGGATATGCTATAGTTAGTTACAACTCTCCAGTGTTAAATTCATCCAAGATTAATTCCACAGGCTAACACATTCTTATTTGCCCAGAGCTAGTTGGGTATTTAGTTCTGGAACAGTTATTGGTGAATAAGGAATTAAGGCTGTTGCAAAAACAGCGTAGTTATATGAGAAGACTTTTTATTGTCATCGTTTTTCAGACTAATTCACTTTGAGAGCTGAGTTCTTACACTAAATGCCCATATTAATCACAGAAGTTTTTTATCCTTTATCAGACTCTTAAATTTTCTGTATTTAAAAGCAACTCCCTGACTTCAGTCACTCTAGTTTTCTCAGAATTTTTGATCTTACCAGAAACAGGACTATTGAGCTACCATGACAACAAACTAGTCTATATTAAAAAAACCTAAACAACTCTAGTTCCAAGAAAATTTTCTTTTTTGTTGTTTTGTTTAGTCCATATATGTAACCTGCCTTTATTGGTAAGGACAAAGGGGAATTTCACTAACTGCTGTTATCTGCAGAACACTGAATTACTTTTAATTTGGTGCACAAGGAATCATGTGGTCATGGGTGGAGAAGGAAGAAGGCAGGGCAAAAGAGTTCTTTTCTGATCAGGGAGTTAGAGTATTTCTGAGGAGCAGGCCAAGCAGTGGGATGGGGCTATGGCTCAAGGATGAAATGTGAAGAGTTTAACACCGCTTCTTTGAAAATGCAGTCCTCCTAAAGAAACACACCCTCTGACCTGGGCGAGACCTGACTGAACCAAATAGTTGCATCAAGAAGCTGGGTTCCCAGAGAACGAATGCAGAGGCCTGCCCTGACAAGGAGAGAGGCTAATGACACCACACCAGGAATGCACAAGAAATATCAGAAAGTGAATTTCATGCAAAATGCATAAAATATAGCAGATCTGTTCTTTCCTGGACAAATTATAATTTACTTTAGACTAAAGTACAAGCATTTTGAAAACAGGGACTATGGAGAGAAAAGAAGAATATTTGCCATTAAATTCTCCATTTGCATATAAGCATTAAAAACCATATTTCCACAGACTAAGAGCAATAATTTTCCTGGAGAAGTGAAATTCCATTTCATATCCAAGAGATCTTAAAGGATATTCACACAAAGACCCAAACAAAAATACAGATATATGTATGGTGTCACTTTTCTGAAGGTGGTGAACTTCCTTTGACCTAAAATTCTTAACATGTTAAAGATTCTGCCACACAGGTTCATCAACAAAAGAGGCATTTTGCATATATCTCCAAAGTCAGTGGACAACAACTGTGTTAACTGGTCTATATGTCTTTCAGATTGTAATTGAACTGTCTAGTATAATGAATGAAGCATAGAATCATGTGCATCAAGTTTGCCTTTGTTTATCCACACTGTCAGCCTGACTTTGGTTCACTTTTACAGACAGACTTCTCTATTAATGTCCATATAGTTTCCTTCAAGTTTAACTTCCCAATGCTTAGCACTCCTTTGGGCACAAGACTCATTACAGCGCTAGACTAATAATTGCAGCGTTTTTCTTTCTGTCATTGTTCTCTGTAAATAAATAAATGGAACAATTTTAGAATGCCGTGAATTACATTAATCATAGCCTTATATGCACAACTTTTCTCCTCATAGTAGCTTAATCTCCTCATTAAGTTCAAGCATGAAACATGAGCCAACAAAATTTGCTTTGAACAACAATGTTAACAAGTTCTTAAATACGTGAGAAAAAGAGGGAGAACTGGCTTTTCTTTTCCACTCCAAAATACATCACTCAAAATGTTTTTCCATGCAATGTTATTCTACTGTGTAATTTATTCCACATAAGTACACAGAAAATTCAACCTTAAGTAAATATTTATTAGCAACATTTTGCAATTAACACAGGCATACAAATGCATGCTTACTAAGGGTATTTCTGGGGTCCTAATTTGCCTGATGTAAACAGAAATTCCAGTAAAACTGAAATATATGTCCATTTTATTCTTTGAACATGAACCAAATCTCGACAAAGTCAAGAGGAAGCATCTGTGCGTTTTCAGTAATTCTGCTGAAGTTTAATTGACCTTCTAGAGATCCATTTGGGGCTTAGAGGGATAGAAAACTATCACTCCCGCTCTGAAATGCATATGTTCCTAGAGCAATAAAATTTTTCTGCACACTCATAGTTCTAGTCTACCAGACAAATATTATATTGTCTGGCAGTTTTTATGTACAAACATAAAACAGCAGAGACAGTTTGACTGCATGAACAACCTTACTGAGAAGACTAAGAATGGGTCAGGACTGTTCCCCTCTCAGTAAATATCACTACAGCTGAACATCCAAGAGTTCTGTTCTTGCAAGCATTCATTTATGGATTCTGCTTTGTATCAATTTTAAAAGCACATACATGAGGGGGGAAAAAACCTAACCAAGCAACCAACAAAAAAACCCCAAACCACAAACAACAGCAACAACAAAACCCCACAGTGTATCCTTTCCTTACAAAGCTTAGGTTATTGCATAATTACTGGTTTTGACAAGCTTTAGTTGATAAAAATGAATGGGAAAATGTTTGCATGTGTCTAGGTATTTATATATCTATATTCACATCTATAAATTGGTTCTAGCTTACACTCGAATGGCTGAGATCAAAATTGCAAGTCTCCATTATTTCTTATTAAATATGGCATCTGAATTATTAGGTCACACTCTTTTCTCTACAGAACCTATCACATGCTTCTTCCTAACAGCATGGATTGTAAAGTCAGTGAATGAAGTGTCTCTTTTGAATTTCGGAAGGAATCTGCCACCTATCTAGATGTAGGCAGTCCTGTATCACTCTGCATGTCTTGTATCACCAGCCTCATTGATTAGGACAGGAATGCTTGGTGTTTATCAAATTCTATGTGAGGTTCAGATTATTCACAGTCTTCTGCAATTATATGATGAAGGGAGGGCAGTTCTAACAATGTTCTAACCTTTCACGCTCCCTAAGCACAACTACAGAATTTCAGACTTTTTTCTCCATTCATGGAGAAGTCCAAAAGAAAGCAGTTCAACCCTAACACAGATGTGTCATCAGATCAAAATTCCACAAGAAAGATCTTCCAGAGTGCATGGGCTGGTTCCTAGGTGGCCAAATAAATCTATTGTTACAGGTCAAGGAGTCAGTTTAACAATAAGGAGGTTGGGTGCCAAATTCACAGAAAATTGCCACGTACTTACCTGCCAGAAGAAGTCAGGGTGCATTCTAAAATCATTCAACAAAGCGGTATGAGATAACCTCCCCTTTATCCTAGAACAGAAAAGAGCTTTTATTTGACAGGTCACTAAGCCAGGTGTTACGTCATCTTCTTGTGACCTATCTTAGAACATGCACTGAGTTTTGTCATTTACAGGAAGAGTGCCTATGGTTCATGATGATTGAAAAGCACACCCTGGATCTTGCCAGCTCCAGGGAAAACACAGAATGAAAATAAGAATTTAAAAAAAAAAAAAAAAAAGTAATGAAAACAAGAACAACTTCCTACCTGAAGTAAACATCAAAGTATAAAACTTCCCTAAATAAGAAATAATAGGACAAAACATGTAGAAGAGTGTGCCATTGCCTGTGTAAGTGTCATGGGTTAGCATAGTTTGAGTCTTTGAGGAAGACTCCTTCAGCCTCGGAAGTGATTTTTTTGCACAGAGGTGCTTACAGTTTCCTCTAGACCTGACCTAACCAATCAACTGGCTAGTTGGAATATTGACAACTCCTTTAAGCCACTTAAGAAGCTTGGTAAGCCTCTGTGATACGCATTTAAGAATGAACAGAGGCCGAGGAAGCTCTCTGGCTTCCGGCTTTCGGACAGGTAACTGGGGGAGGCCCGGGGCACGGCCCAGCGGGGCCGGGCCCTGCTCGGCCCGGCCGGGCCGGCCAGGAGCCCACCCTGGAGCGGCCCTGTTCCATCTGCGGCCCGGCCCGGCCCCCCCAGCCCTGCTCCGGCCCCAGCCATGCTTCGGGCGGGCCAGGCCCCCTCAGCTGCTCCGGGTGGGCCATGCCCCCC
>VXAD01007025.1:2098331-2191009 GCA_013399195.1 Dicrurus megarhynchus
TCACAGGCAAGGAGAAACCATTCCGGGCGGCCTTGCTGTGACACTGAGCCACAAGAGAACTGTTTAACTGTTTTCGTGTGGAGATGTCTCCATAGCATGAGCAAGAGAGACTCCTCTCCCTAGGTGGACTGAGAAAGTTCTTATAGAGATGGTAAACTGACTCTGGAAAATCTTGAGGGTTGTTTTTTCATGTTGTTGGTGGGAGGAGGGAAGAAGGTGGGGGGAGGAGAAGTGTTCTGAAGGTTTAGTCTAATTTTTTTTTTCTGCCTTGTAGTTCTGTTAATAAACTTCTTTATGCTTTTAAGGTTTAAGTTTTGTGCCTGCTTTGCTTTTCTCCTGGTTCTTATCTCACAGAAGGAAAATAAGTAAGTAATGGGCATTTTGAACCAAACCACTACACTACAATTGGTGTTTCTGCCTGGTTTCCCAAACTGAACCCGCTACAGTAAGGCACAGAGTTAATATTTAAAATGATCCAGAATACTGGAAGAAGCTGGAGGATTTAGAGCTGCATCCTGACACTTTATACCATGCATACTTCACAGGAAAGAAATAAAATATGAAAATGTGCTTGTAGGCACTACAAGGGCTAGAAATGGGTATGAATGCTTGTACACATATACTACTAATGAGATAAATGCAAACACAGACTATCACTTCAACAACAAAATATCATGCCTGATAAGGATGTTGAAAAAATAACTGGACTGGAAAATGTTCATCTACTTTTAAAACACCTATGATTGACAGGCGACGCTGAAATCTGGATTAAAAATTCCAAGAATGTTTCACCCTAATGATTTTTTACGTGACAATATTACCACTGACTACGTGTAAGCAGCAGGATCAGCAGCTCAGCATGGTCCTAAGTGTATTAGGCTGCTAGAAATAACACCTCTGTGTAGTACAGTGACCTGATTCCTGGCTTTGCAGGAACAGAAGTACCACTCAATAAAATCAGCAAAGGAAGTACGAAATGAAGGAGGGCAGTAAGCCGAAAAGGGAACATGAATGTGCCAGCAGGAATGGGCTCAAAATTCTGCAACTGGAGTTGTGAAAAAATTAGCAACCAACAAGTCTATTACCTTATTCTCCAATCAATACATAGTGTCCTTGGTCCTACAATTGGACTCTGACAAAAATAATTGAACGGCAGGTTCCTCTATGGCTGCCAACACGTTAGATCCCTACCACATATCCCAAAGCAAGTTGTGGGTGAAAGCGCACAGTCCCCTCCTAGAATTCTTCAGTAACCTGGTCTGGATAACAATGTCTGGCAAGGGAAGAGTGTAAGTGTAAATAGTTAAAAAAGCAGCATGAATGTTTGCAACACATGAACAAAGCAGTCGCCCAAATTTGCTTTTGTATCAGAAAAGATCTACATTGTATTCTCCACAAGGGTGTGGCAGCATCATTCCTGTTGGGTGCTGGGAGCAGCCTGCACTCAGATCATGGACAGGCAATACGGAGTAGAACTAGTAGAGACCCATAGGTCAGGGGTACACAAGTGCACCTACGTTGTGTTTTCACCAAGGTGTGTGCCAAGGGATTGCAGGAAGCGGCTAAGGCTCACAGAAAGCTGGACTACCAACATCTCCAACAGGAGTCTTGTGTAAATACGGGAAGCTGCACCACAGTGGGGCTAGGCTGACATGGGGCAGGGATAGAACTTTCCAGGATTCAGTACAGAAAGGTGTTTAAAAAATTGTACCTGTACTTTAATATTTTAAAATACCTATTATTGTGGTTTATCTATTGCATTACTAATACTGATCCTGAAGATGCAGTTCACTGATTTTTCATTAACTAGATGTCTAATAAAACAAGAAACTGCCTCAGTCATTATTTGAAATACGTGTATCAAGAGTTTGTCACTGCAACAAAAGGTGCTATTGCTACCATTCTGTCTCCATAGCATTTCCGAATAATTCTAAATTATTGCAAAGAGCAGAACAGAGAGTCAGGCCAAGCTTTTTGGAGCAGCAGCAGAATCTTGTTCCAGACTTGCTGTTACCTTATTATGAGTTCTGAATTGCAAAGAACATAAGAGATTTTAAATAACTGTTTTCATTTCAGAGAACTGGGGACAGCAACTAAATCTTTACAAGCTGGCAAACTCAGTAAAAGTAAAAAGTTGGAAAAAACTGCAACTCTTAACATACCTGCACCTGATATACCATCTTTGGCTATTAATGGCAAAGCACAGTGCTATTAGATTTCACAGCTTTCTTTTAAGCATGGAACGCTAAATAAATTTGGGGTTGTTTAGCCTCCTATAAAATATCCTAATCCAACATCTAGAGGAAAAGTTGTCATTCTTTTTTGTTCTTTGCTCCAAAAACAAGACCAGAAGACACAACAAATTCAGGAAATCAAGTGAACTGATTAATCAAGTCAGTCATTCTGCTCATTACTACAGAACTGGAATAAGTAATTTGCACTACTCCTTCCCTTAATGCTCATATCTCCAACAGTATTTTTATAATTAGATAAGTATATTTTCTAAGAGCTGGTGAAAGTGTCAGAATTCAAGAAGTATGTTGACTAGCTGCTGTCAGCTCCAAGGCTCAGCAGAGGTCTAATTATATATTGGAATATTAATAAGTGCACTAAAGACAGTTATGGAACTTCTCATAACCTTCTGTAGACGCACAAAAATAATTTTAATTGATAGCTTGAACTCTGTTATGAATTGACAATGGAACTTATAGAAAAGTTTTGTGATTAACTTTATGTGCAACCGAGCTGTTCTGAGCTGTTTATTCAGACCAAGATGAATATTTAAAACAAAATGCATACTGGAAAAAACCATTCCAGAGAGATAATGCTTGGGCAAAAAAACAAATCCTCTGGGAATTTTGCTAGTGACTGAATTAGAAGGTGCAGTATTTTATCTGTGGCTAATGCACTACTTGGTACAACCCTACAAAGTAGTTGAATATCATAGAAAGGTTTCTTGGAACAGAGCAAGCATCTATTTCTTATCCTGAAGGACAGTGGACATAAAAAGAACAATTAGTAATTAAAATATGTTTAATTAGGTAAGACAGGTTAAATGTTTGTAAAACATTTTCATCGTGACTAACTTAAATGACAAGCTTCCTACGAAGCTATTTAAATAAGTGGGAAGATTCCTCTCAACTTCCATGAGCTCTGGCTCAAGATGTTTTACAGATTACAGAAAGTTTTCTACAACCTTGCTACTATGAAACACACAAGAAGAGGCAACCATAAACCACAAACCTTTTTACTTACTACCATAACAAGAAGCAGTGATTTTCTGCTGCACCGACATTTGGCTTATTCCATCTGTTCCATTATACCTGCAAATCTGGAACCAGCACAGGGAGAAAGGCTTGCTTAGTCACAAAAACAACAAGAGAAGAAGAAATATATGAAAGAGTTGTGCAAGAATAAAAAAAACTAGCATACAGCCTTGATTCAAAATAGACCTGGACAGCAAGGGAATTTCCAGAAGACCTGACTGCACCTAATGATGGTGACAACCTCAGCAAGGGAAAAACTGACAAGACTCAGTCTGCTGATCCTTGTAAGACCTTTGTAATGGCAATCATTAACATCTATGTTCCACTGTGCCCTACTTTTACACAACTACATTAAAAAATAAGAAAAATGTCTGTTAGTTGGTTTGGGTTTGTTGTTGTTGTGCTCTGGGGGTTAAATAACAAGCTATCACTTCAGAGTACTAAAAAAAACCCTATTTTCTAGTCAAATTATACTGAAAGTGCCATAATAGAAAAAACTCCTCTTATTATCACAGTATTATGTGCAAAAAACCCCACCAAACATTGTTTAGAACAGGATTTGGAGATGACCAATTCTAACAGGCAGAATTGGAGCTGAAAGACAGGAAATGGCAAGGAATATCTCTTTGCCTGTTTATATTCTTCCCTTACAACTGTGACCTGTAGTGACCTGTCTAGAGCTATTTGCCCAAGAGATGGTATCACTAGGACAGAACAACATGATCAGATAAATGGTAGTGACAAATTGTTGGCATTGCTGACAAAATCATTGTTAAAATTTGTTTCCTCTCACTCATCACTGAAGGAGCCTGTATGAATCAACAGGATTCAAAAGTTTTCCTGAAAGTTTTCAGTATGGAGTGCCACACAGAAGGATAAAGGCATGTACTAAGTATTCTTGCATAATTTAGCTAAGGAGTGTTTGTTTATTAGGAGTAAGATGAAAAGACAGTGAGCAGGAAGGATGGTGAATTCCATCTCAACCTTTAGTACAGGCATGAGCAGGCTGAGTTTGTATGACAAAACTGAATGCAACAAAAGGACTGGTTTTGTGCATCACACCATCAACCTTTTTTTCCTGAGTTTAGGAAATCACAACTTGATCTGTCAAAGACAACAAGGCATTATCTACAATTGAAAACAGAAACTGAAATAAAGCACATCTTGGGAGAAGAAATACTGTCACACTAACATGGCTGTTCATACTCTGACATCCCCACAGAAGGAAGGTCAGAGTAGTTTAATAAGATGCTTTCAGAGCAGCATGCAGGTTCTCTTAAATTAGTACAGAGGTTGCGTATTTTGGACATACTTTTCCCCATTTTTCTTTCCTTTCGGGAGATTACTGTTCTTTTGAGTCCATTCTTAGAATATTGATGTCAGAGGCACGACTTATTCTTAAGGTGAAGCATCCCAGGCCTCTCTCTTGTTCCTATCCTAGGGGAATAAAGGAGGTCAGAGTCTCAGTGGAGACAGAACTCAGAGTTTGAAGAATATTCCTTCTGTTTAGCAGATATTATAGAAAATTATCCAACTGAGAGGGTAAATGAGACACAATTCCTTTTGACAATTTCTCTTCTTACTCTCTCATGGTAAGCAAGCAATTATTTTTTACAAATAAATTCCTGAGTTGCAATTTGTTGCCCTGGTCCTACAAACATTTCAGATGTCCGAAATTAATTTTCACCTGATGTAATCTGTAGTTAGTGAGACTATGCAAAGGGATAAAATGCTGCCTTTAACACTTCATCTGCAAGTCTTGGTTCTTTACTTGAAAGCAGCTGAAACTGAACAGAAGAAAATGTGGTACTAAATGTTTGCTGCGTTTGCTGCCTATCTCTTGGCAACAGCATGGCAAATTATACTAAGCACCTTCAAATTCTATTGACAGAGAGGGAGATTCCAAATGAAAATCTGTGAATACTTGGTTAAAAATTAGGGAGGATGTCGGAAGAGGATAATCCATAGGTAAGAATCTACAACATACAGTTTTCAGAAAACACCTGCAAATTAGGTGAATTTACCTTCACCTTCAAATTCATCTTCAAAACACCTGAAAATCACAAACTGACCATCAGAGGGTTTATGATTAATTTTGCATAACAGACATCTGCAAATCAATTCTTTGTCTCATTCATACTGCAGGCTGACTAGCTGAGCAGCAGAGGTAGATGAATACTGCTGATACACCTTCCTTACAAATCTTAATTTTCCTCTGTTTCCTATTCAGAAAAAAAATATTGAAGTGTTCAGCTTTTTCACTGATTTTGCTTCTTGATTGCAAGATATGTTGTTAAGAAAAATTCTGGTCATCCATGTCAAAGTCAGACAAATAATAAGGTCAAGAAATGTGTAAGTAGGGCTTGTGATGCCATAAATTTTCACAAGAAAAATGCATCTTCAACTCTGCCTTGTTTAATGTTATGGTTCATAATAGATTGTATCATTGAGCATTATTACTTCAAAGCACAGTGCTTCTAATGAACCCTTTTATTCTTTTAGAGGATGAAGTGTTTTCTCAGCAACAAAGGAAATGTTGCTGACAGATGTGTGTGCTAATTACAACAGAGTTGTTTAAACCAGACAACCACCATCAACTGCAGAGACTTCACCTGACCAAGCAAGCAATATGCAAGTGTGCAGAATTAATCACAGCAAACAGAAAAGGAATAATGGTGGACAGTAGATGCTGGAATATCAGTCCCATCAGCATGGCTACTTAGATGACATGATGACAGATGACATTAGATGACATAATGCTCTAAGCAAAACAAGAGACAAAGTTTGTATCTGCATATGACATCTGGAACAGATCCATCGTTCAAATCTTACAATAAATTTAGGATATATTCACATTATAAAAAAAAGGAGACAAACTACAGGCACACAAAAACTACAGTACAGAAAGAAGTCACTCCTGGAAAAGGGAGTTTGCTGTTAATTTAGCAATGTTAAAGGGACAATAAAATAAAACTTCATAATGTATCACCTGGCAAAACGAGGTGACGGCAACATACATATTCCAAAGACAGTAAGATTAACAGATACAGTCAGCAAAGAAGAGTAAAAGGAAAGGTCAGAATAAAATAAGCGAGATCCAGCTGAAACTCTCCTTGTAGCAGAAAACTTCAAAAATCTCTCTCTATGGCTAGAGGCTTTGTTATAAAATCCAGGTGAAAAACTCATGCTGTATATTTTTCTATCATGAATACACTTACTGGTTTCCTCTAGCCAGCCACCTATCCTAAAAAATGCTAAAAAAACGAAGCCTCTTAAAAAAATCCACCACTGTTATATTTGGTATAAATTTTGCAGACATTTCAGAAGATCTAAGATGAGGACTGAAAGACTAACAAATGGAAAGCATGATATTTATAACACTACTTTCAAAAAAGAAAAAAAAGGTTTGTTTTTTTTAAAGGCAATCCTGTGTAAGCACAGCCAAGAAAACAAGTATATTTAATTATTTGCTCTGACTGTGTTCTGATGTTAGTTAAAGCAGCACAGCTGTTCTTTGTTCCTGCTAATCAGACTGTCTCTGACTGCAATCAGTTGTTCAATCTAATTTTGCTCTTTGTATATCCAGATCACACAGTTCAGTCTATCCAGACTCAGAGAGAATCGTATCTGTTGCTCAGTTTTTATACAAAGCAATACTGGAGGATTAGCTGAATATTTCACCTTTAGAAAGAATGTGAATAGCAATAGGTCTGTATTTCCACATCTGGTTTAGCAGCAACAGAAACTTTCAAGTAATAGAAATTACTGAGATGGGATGAAAAATTCTGATTGCAATGTACAAAAGCTCCCTCTTCATCTTCTAATGACATGGAAGTGTCACTATGTTGGTTTGGTTTTTTTCTGCAATAATGAAAGTTAATGAACATAACCTTCAAACTTGTCTGTGAAAGTCCCATTGGGATAAAGCAGATCTGTGCATCTGAGATTCACTGGGCTGACCAGTGCAGAAGGACATCTCTGTGCCTATGCAGTTTAGAGACTGTGACTACTACACCACACAGCTGGACCAAAGTACTATTGATTGCCAACTGGTAGCAGGATAATGTGCTCTGGGAACTCTTTGTGTGAGCCACTGCCGTCTGCTAGTTTAGAATGCCTTCAAAAAGTGGGTTTACTTCTAGTTATTTGTTTGTAAAATAGTAGATTTTATTTGTCCACACAACATGAAAAATATTTTTTAGGAATTTCTCACACGTGTTGTATACTACAGAATGGTATGTACAGATTGCTTTTTCTTAAATACTTCCTGTGACCGTTCTGTAAAATTAGTTTACAGAAATCTACAAGCCCATAAATAAACCTACTTATCTGAAACACTGGGTAAGTTTCAGATAATGTATGTGACAAAAGAGTTAAATGCTGACCCTAGACAGCTGAATAGCAAACTTGAGAATTGACATGAGCAGAATACCCTAAGAAGACAAAAAAACCCCAAATTCCATACTTTGGTAAGTGAAGGGAAACATCTGGACCTCAGAAGTTCACGTGTTGGCAACCAGACTGCACCAGGATGCCTAAGAACACTTCAAAGGAATCAAATGTGATTGGAGAGGACTAAAGGATGTCTGTGTACTATTGGATAATCATGTTTAACAGTTTATTTCAGCTGTGTATAAACTCCTCAAAAATTCCTAGAAATACCATCTTTCCCATATGGTGGTGGCAGGGGGCATCTCATGATCTTGAAATAAATCTTTTGTGATCTTTTGTACTCTTGTGTCACTTAGTCAAGAAAAAACCTATCCCAGAGTTTTTTCAACAATGTATCAAACTTTTTTTTTTTTTTTNGTGTTCTGCAACCTCTTCCCTTCAGGTTGCCGTGACTATTGTAGCTGAAAGTGTAAGCAGTAATCACCATTTGCAAGTAGATGGCACATTATCACAGCATATTTATAAGCACAATGCACTTGAAACATATGTCTCAGTTACAGAGTAAGACGTCTGAGATCATTCCTTACTGCAAATTAAACATAGCTTAGTTTTATAGAAGTTACATTTTATACTTCAGACTTTAACAGTGCTAGCAGTTAGTAGTAGATTTGCTTAGCGCACTTAGTACACTAAGTGCTATTGCACATCTGGTACTGAGTAATTTACAAATGGCACAATTCAAACAATGAGCTGAAGTAAACAGACTCTGTGTCCTTTTACACTTTAAAGTAAAATCAAGATTAATTTCAGCAAAACAGAACATCCAGGAATGCATAATCAAAGAGCTTACTTCCCATCACATTGCTTGTCATCTCAGCCAAAAGCTAGAAGACTTTGAAATACTGCTGCTGCACCTCCATAACGTGCATTCTGTTTCAGTTTCACTAACCTTTTCCTAGCTGGACACTGATGTGTACAAGAGCAATTACAAAGTTGATTTATCAATTATTTGAAGCAGAAGAAAGAAAGTAAAAGGTGATAATACATTAAAAATAACAAGAACCAATCTTGTTTATAGAATAGAATCATAGAGTTAAGGTTGGAAAAGACCTTTCAGTTTCTTGAGTCCAGTCATTAACCTGGCACTGCCTAGACCACCACACAATATAAAACAAACTCACCATTAATGCCAAAAATGCCAGTACATTCACTGGTGTCAAGGAACACTGAGGTACAAGAGTCAATGTTTTCACCTTTACAGCTTTCCTGAGTATACCCTTCAGTCTGATATCTCTTAAACTTTGAATTTAAATGATTCTTGTAAGTTTGAGGTTGTCTGACAGTCCATTAGCTAATCACATAAAGACAGAAATCTCTCCATCATAGCTGAAGATGACAATTATTGTGCATTTTTTTCTCTATCCCTCCAAAAAAGGGTTTTCATAAGCAGGAGTAGTCTGTCATTTGGCAGCCATAACGAACACAGTCCCAGTGGTCCAGTCTGGACTACCTCCTATTTCAACTTTTCACTTTAATAAGGGTTTTCAATGTAATATTAATGAAGGTGTAGGAAATAATTTCCTTGTTGGGCACCAATTAAGCCACTGAAAGACCTTCACTGTCACCATATTTTTTGATAATTCCAAAATGATGTGCATTCAAAATTGAAGTATCTGTGCCATAGACCACATAGAGTGTCACTGGATAAGGAACACTTCAGGTTTTTATTTTAAATATTCTTCTGGATCTAGGATATATTAGGCTAAAAGCATAAATTCCAGATCTAAAGTTATATAGGTACACATCCATTATCCCGTGAAAACACTGTACAATCAATACACCAGAAACATCTAATTAGGATGGAAAGTACTAAGACAGTTCCTAACTTGATGTAGAACACTTCAGTCATTGTATGGCAAGCTCATTATTCAGTTTGTGGTTTCCTGCATTCCCCATAATTTGTTTTTTATGACCTAGAAGTTCAATATTTAATTATATTATTGTCGTGGTTCAGCTCCAGACACCGACCAAGCCCCAGGAAGCCTCTCACTCACATCCCCACCAGGGGGATCGGGGAGAGAATTGGAAGGGTAAAAGCCAGAGAACTTGTGGGTTGAACTATAGGCAGTTTAATAGGGAAAGTAAAAGCCACATACACAGGCAAAGCAAAACAAGGAATTAATTCACCACTTCCCATGGGCAGGCAGGTGTTCACCATCTCCAGGAGAGCAGGGCCCCATCACACATGCCAGTGACTTGGGAAGAAAAATGCTTTCACTGCAAATGCTGTCCTCTTCCTCCTTCTTCCCTCCCCTTTCCATATTGAGCATGATGCCATAGGTCATACATTTATATAAGTAGTAAAAACTGGGTATAAATTTGCAACTGTCCTTTTCTTCCTGCTCTGTTTATTATTTCCTTTTGGGGTAATATACATCCTAAGATCAAGAAGGGTCAATTATATTCCACCATTAAACCTACTTAGCTGAAATGTGCATTTATTTCCCCTTCAATCTCTAACTTCTAGCTATTTGCTTTGACATGGCTTTGGGCCACCTCCTTTGCACCTGTTATTTTATCTCTGCATAAGTTCTCGCCCAGCCTAACTTCAGCAAATTTATTCCCTTTGATAAACTAAGCAGACAAAGCTACAAATTCCCCATTGTGAAACAATTTCTATGATCCTAAGAACATGCAAGGTTTATTACTGTATTCCATACTATTTTTAAAAAATCCATATTAAAATTTGGAAAAGAGAACCAGAAGAAGTTTTCTATCACCAAAGCTGTACACAGAAGTAAGATCACTTCCCTCCTTTAATTTTCTCTACCTCCATGTATTAGGACTTTCTGACACTAGAGCATATGGGGAGGGGGTCAGATTTTTTTGTTCCTTTTGAATTCATAGATCCTTTCAGAATCACAGTTTCACGGTGTTTCATGCTTAGACAGATACCAGAGCATTTCATACTACAAAATCATGTCTCTTTGAGGGGATCTGGTTAAAAAGCTTCAGAGTGGTGTTTGTGACAAGATATGGAATATAACAGAAGAATTCATATAGATAACTGCCTCACCTCTCTGTCATAATCAAAGAAGTTTTCCGTGCCTTCCACTATCCTGTCATTACTGCGTTTTGTGCTTTCTTTGCTCCTATTAAAGATAGCTCCACTGAAAAAGAATGGATACGGCCAGGATGCTGACAAAGAAGGGATGCATACCTTTCCTTTTGCACCATGTGGTGAAGAACACATGCAGTTCCAGATGGTGCTAACAAAAAATATGATTGGGCTATAGCTTTCTAAATCCCTCTGCCCACTCCAATAAACATATAACTGCTGTAACAGTTGGTACACAATAAATAATCTCCTTCTGCAAGTAAGCACCTGGAGAAACTTGAGCAAGAGATTCAGTGAGTTACTTTATGATCACACATGATGCTTGGTCAAAGATTAAGCACAACACTGCTGCACATCCATGAACAATTAGTTACACCAGGTAACCCTAACACTTTGCACCTTAAACAGTTGTATGCTATTGTAAGTTAGAACAAACACCATATAAATAAGATGTCATGACCCTCACTTGGCCATTTGTGCAGAATTAGTGAGAAAGTAAAGGCCATTTCTTCTATTCTGCCAGAACCGATTTCTTTTAACCTAATTCATTTTAGTGAACGTGTGTGTATTCTAGAACGGGGTAGTTCAGCAGTTTCCCTTGGGCTCTTCTTTTATTGCCTAACTGTCCTTAAAATTTTAAGATACAAATGAACATCCCGTAATGAGCAGTTATTCTGCAGGTGATAGAAGGCAGCATTGTAAGGCAGAAATTTGCTATTTCCAATAGTAAATTTAACGGTAAAATTCTTTCAGTAAATCAGTTTTATTATAAAGGAAAATGACACACACTGCTGGTCTATTGCCTACAGCACTGATGATTAAAAAGGCTCTTCTGCCTGCTTCTACCTTACTCTGTAGAACAGAGAAGTGTAACCTCTTCATATATCAGTTCAGTCTGTCTTGAAAAGGGTGACACTGATGCTTACCACTTTTGCTTTTTCAGATCTCTTCAGACATTTGTAAAAACCTGAAGCATTGCTACATCCTAATGGGATTCCGGCTGTCATGCAATGAAACCCCATCATTTCTGGAGTCCCCCTGGCTAGGATAAAAACATTCCTGTGTACAAAAGTGGCACTAAAAACCCAGCCAAAGTAGAAAACGAGATTTACCAAGTTTATAGGCAGTGTTTGGTGAGGTACTTGAGAATTTGTTTAGTTCTAGAGAACCTCTCCATGATGCGCGTAAGTGCCTAATGAATCAGGACCATTGCTAAAACATATATTCACAAGAATAGAAGGGGAAAGATACAAGAGAATTTTTACATACCTTGTCATTTCTGCTTTTTTGTACTGATGTATGTTAAAGCACCCTTAGTACTTGGTTGAAGTATGTGTTTTTTTGACCTCTGTCATCTCTTTCAATATTTAATAGGTTCTGTTTCCATCCCTCAGCAAAATCTCCTGACTTCATTTGAAATGGTAGACAAGCCACAGCCCCTTTGTTTATGAGATAATGAGTGTTTGGGGCACGGAGGTTGGACAAGGTCAGTTCTAGAGCAGTTGGAAATAGAGCCCAGATTTCCATTATGACAAATGTTTTAGTCTATTGGTTTTCCTACCTACTCCCAGGATGAACATCTTAGATTCTGTGTTTGGGATGAATAAAATAGAGCTGTTACATTGAATTCACTTCAAAAAGGCAATAAAATAAGGAACAAAAGATTGTACGCAGTGGTCCAGACTCCTGATAGTATTGGGGTGGTTATCAAAAGCAAGACAAGTATCAAAAGACTCCTAAATGTATGGTTTGAGAGAGATTCAGACTAAAACCTTTGACAGTCTCATTTTTACGCTATATAATTGTCTTTACCAGAAAAAAAAAAAAAAAAGCAGAATAAAAAAATCCTGATTTGCATTGGAAAGAATATATGCAACCCAGAAGACCCAATACTGTGCTTATCTTTAATGATCTTTAGGCAGGCAGAAATGGAGTATTGTACTTCATGGAATGACTGTACAAAACATATTTGAATTCTGAAAATCCCAAATACGCATTTTATAATTGGGCTCATAAACTTCCAATTTAGGAATCTAAAATGTCTAGAAAATGAACCAAGTTTAAAAACAATCACAGTTAAGCAATCACTTTATAACAAATCAGAAACTTTCTCACACAAATCAAAATACTGCATGGGAAGCTCTTAGCACAATTACAGTCGGAAGTAGGTAATACGTGCAGGATCTCATTATTAGGGATTAATAAATACACCTGTCTTGAAGAACTCATTAGTCAGCAATGACAGTGAAGGAGAAAAATTTGGCTGTCATAGCCAACCACAGCATGAGCTGAGCCACATAAAAGATGTTTAATGTGAACACAGGCTGTCTCTGGCAAGGTATTTTCAGTAGAGGTCTAAGGTATTAATTGTATAAGGTGTAAGGTATGGGCTTAAGTACGTCTGTGCAAAATTCTGTCCACCCTTATTCAAAGCAGATGAAATCTAAATAAAAGTGGCCCAGAGGAAACTCAATACTTAAAATCAAAGGAATTTAAATTCTACACCATAAGTAAAGGCAGAAAGAGCTTGGGAATCTGGTAAGCTGTGGTATTGTCTGTGTATACTCACGGAGATGAAACATCAATAACGAAACTTTTAGGATGAAGTGTACAAGAAAAAAATCCAGGTGGGTATTAGTTAAGACCTAGACCACAAACAAACATGGTGCTAACAATCACAGGAAGGAGAGGTCTGGATCAGAACACATCTGCTACCCAGGATATTCCATGGAAATCAGAAAGGAACTTGGAAAGGGCAGAGATAAGTGCTTAGTTTCAAAATGAAGGCAAATAATTTTATGAAAGAGATTACATAATGAGATACTGTGGAAGGTTGCATTGATACCCCAGATCCTTTGCAGTCTTACATTTTAAAAAAGGATGGTCTTTTGACTACTGCACTAGCCAGAAAGCTGTTTTATCCCAAACTTTCTGTATAACATTGCTCAACACAAAGGACCTTATTTTTAAAACTCTTAAAACCGAACACTTTCTTATAGAAAGAGGAGCAGGAAGTGCTCTAAAATTTCTCAGGTTACATAAGTACAGCTGAAAAAGTTAGCAATTTTCTGTTTCTGCTTTAAGTCCTTACCCTAACTGCAGAAATAATACCATTGTTTCAGAGATGTGAAGCATCACCATGTGTTAGATATCACTGCCATCAGTTTAAATTGAAAGTGCTGTCCTTTAGCAGTCTCTATCCTTATGTGACCAAAAGAAAATTTTAAATCAATTATTGCTCAGCAGGAAAGAAAATCCAAAGCAAAACACAGCCAAATGAGAGGTTAGGTATGCTGACACAACCTTATAATCAGTGGGATGCCAAGACCCTCCCAGACATCAAAATAAGCCTTGACCTGTGTGAACTAACTGGTAATTTAATCAAAGCTATGTGCCCAAGCACATACTTAGGAGAGCCACTTGCTCTTTTTCCTTTCAGCCTCCGTCCCAAAACAAACAAAAAATTAGGACTGCTATCTTAATTTCCCCATTAGTAGTTAAATCAGCAAATATTTCATAGAGGTTAAGAGAAAAATGTACCACAAAGAGTATTTGTTTGCCTGTTTTCCGTCTTATTTATGTGAACAAGCAGACCTCAGTGTGCACTTTGTGAGGCTGTGCATGGTAGCCCTTTACCCAGAGAATGCAAATATACTCCCTAGCTTCCCAAGGCTTAAAGAAATTAAGTTTTATTTTAAGTGTTTACGCCTGCTTCTGGTTCAGATGATATCAGTATGCATCTGTTTTCTGACTTCAGAGCGGGTTGGTTAAAGAAGGAAAATAAAACCAATGAAAACAAAAAAATAACATGCTGGGATGTTTCTCACTCTTATAAAGTGGGTGTACCTGATTTCACAGTGGATTCTTCCACCTAAGTGAGGGGGTGTTAAAGTAATACTTTTAATGCTGTAACTTTGTCATACTAAAGGTGCTTGTATTCTTAAACAGACTCCAGCAGTTAGAATGGCATTTTATAGTAGCTCTGGAGGAAGGAAAAAAAACCCAGGTATTTTCTGGGTTTGCTACCTGCTGTTGTCTGTACTTGCTTTAGAATTTTTATCTAGTGAAATATTAGCTAATAAAGAATGTTTTAATAATAAAGAATGTAATAATATTCTGAAAAAATGTCTAAACCATGGAGATATTGAACAAGTCAAAGCTGTACTCTATTGAGTACTATGCACAGGCTTACTATACACCTGGAGAAAACAATTAAGAGATATGATTAGTTAAAAGAATCATCTTTTTTTCTAGCAATTAAATAGCTAGAAAAGTGAGAAGAAAATCTAGAATTATTAAAAACATTTAGTTAGTTCAACAGGTCTTACATTAATATAAGAAAAATACAAGCTTGCAACTTTTTGAATCTTGTTTTTTTAACATCTTGATTTCAGTCTATTGGATTTTCCACAGAACTCTGATTCTGTGAGCCCTTTGTTTTCATTTTTTTGTCCTACCACTATAGTGTCGACAGAGATCTATGACTCCGGGAGAAAGGTGGACCATACTCTCATTTTACAGAGGAAAACAGGATCACAGGTCTCACATCACAGAGCCGGACAGTGGGAGAACTAGAAATAGAATCCACATTCTGTGAACCATAGACTGTTACTTCATGTGGGCTCTTAAAATGCAATACAGTAGTGAAATGCTCACAAACACAACCACAAGGAAAATAATTTGAGACCCTAACACTGAAAGACAAGGGAAAAACCCATGCAGCAAGAGTTAAACAGGTAAAACAGCAAGAGTCTTCAGACAAAGCTGACAGCAAATTAGACACAAGCAGGCAAGAATATATGAGACACTCTGATCTTGTACTGAAACCAATCTTAATAAGAAGTCCTTTGTTGTTATGGATCTCTTGCAACTTCAGACAGAAAAATGAGAGGAAGTTGGGAATGAAAAGAACATGACACTGTTTAATAGAAGGAATTCAGCAACACACAGCTGAAGTTATTGCTAATCTGAAGCCTAGCTAGATATGACAAAATACTAAAAAAATGTTTACATTAAATGAATAATTAAAAGCAACCATAATGACTACTTATAAAAATTATTATAAAGATTATATGAAAGAAGAAAATTATCAGTGTGGTACAAAGAAAAATGTGTCTAGGAGTAAAAGGATTAAATAAGACAAAGAATATTTAGGCATTCATGTCAGAAACGGATTTCTAATGTTCAGCCCTCTTAGGCAGTGTAAGTCTCCCAAAGGACGGAGTAGAGTTTCACTGCATGAGTCTTTTAGCTAGAATATCAAATTAATTTTTAAATGGTCTTTCAAGATAAACTAGCATATATACTCTATTTTTGCTACCTCCTTAGGGTAATGACTGCTACAGTAGCATTTATATCTTTTTGCAGAACATATCCTGCAGATACAGCAAAATCATTTTTTCTCTTCACCAAGTAAGGGTATTAAATTACTTACAGATCTAAAGTGCAGCATCTCTTATTGTATCAATAATAGTGAATGGGAAGCAAAATCAAACCTCTCATACTGGGATATTCTACCTTAGGCACAGCTCCTTGGTATGGCTGTTTCTAGACACTGAGGTGCCACAGAGATATAACAGGATTTCTCTCACTAGTTTTCAGCAAAGGAGAGTTGCAAATATAGCAGATCTTTCTCAGCATTTTCCCTACGGCTTCACTAAAAGCACTCAGATTGTTGTCAGGTGGGCTTTTAGCACAAGAGCAGTGAGGCCACACCAGCTAAATGCTGGGCTCTGCTTTTCTGGTTCTGATCTGTGAGTAGAGGGTACAGTGTGTCAAAAAGTAAACAATAAATGCAAGATAGGTGACACTATCTTTAGTGTGCATTTCAGGCACTCAGATTTTAAGAATAATTTATGCTCTGTTCTGGTTCTGATCTGTGAGTAGAGGGTACAGTGTGTCAAAAAGTAAACAATAAATGCAAGATAGGTGACACTATCTTTAGTGTGCATTTCAGGCACTCAGATTTTAAGAATAATTTATGCTCTGTTCTGGTTCTGATCTGTGAGTAGAGGGTACAGTGTGTCAAAAAGTAAACAATAAATGCAAGATAGGTGACACTATCTTTAGTGTGCATTTCAGGCACTCAGATTTTAAGAATAATTTATGCTCTGTTTTCTTCATAATCATTGAATAAATATGCTCATGTGTGGCTTTCTAACTCATGAGTCTTTCATTGGACCAGCTAAGGAGCCCACCTGTTATCACAGGTTATAATAAAATAACTCTGCTTGAAGCACTGGCTCATGGTAACTTTAAGCTCTGGGGTTACAGTTCCACAGCTGAGACTCAGCAGAGACACTGCATAGAATACTTGGTGAATAATGTGCACAATGCAAGCACCTGTAAGGGAATCAGCCCAGAAGGATGAGGGAGCTGCACAGGCTCTTCCTAGGGAGCTCACTGTTAAACATTCCCTATTTAACTGCAACCTTATGTTATTATTTCCTGCCATTTCATTACCTTTCTATGAAAAATCTAAGTCTCTTTGTGAAAAAAAAAAATAAAACAACCAAAAAAACACCCCCCCAAACAACATAAAACCACAAACAAACAAACAAAACCCCAAAACCAAACCCAAACAAAAAAGCCCCCCAAGTTTTAAGAAGGAATGCATTGGATTTTGACATGATACCAGATTTTCCAGTGTGAGACCTTAGCTTAGGTTAGTGGGTTAATCACATGCTTTAGTTATTTTTCTACTTAGCGAGTCTGAAGCTTCATACACCTTCACAAAGTAAGAAAAATTCCCATTCCCTTACAGCATCAAAAGTTGCTGTGAGCTATCTTTTCTAGTCTTACCCAAGCCCACCTCAGAGAATATTACCTTAGTTAAATGGAGTGATTTAGGTTCTATTTACTTCATTTCTTCAAATGCTAACTAGACTTTCACTGCTATGGTAGCTGCATTTTTGTATCCCTTGTGTGGCATGAACATTCATATATCACGTCATTCACCTTCACCTGCCAAGGCACAGACAGCCCCACATCAATAAAAAATTCCTTTGGAAAACTTTCCAGTGAATTTCATTCTCATCATTATATTAAAGGAAAAATTTATGGCCTCATACCCATGTAGTGGAAGATTAATAACAACTGCACCCCTGGATTACAGATTAATTTTAATATAATGATACATTTAAAATTTTCCCTTAATTGCCACATATTTATACATCTATTGAAAGAAACAATAATTATAATAATTATTTTGTGCATGCCATTACTCATAAATTTTATTATTCAGGAGTCATGAGATAGCAGATTCACTTATAGAAGGCTAATTAACTAAAATGCTCCTTTCACAAAAACGTTTCTGACTAGTGGGCAGCTACCCAGAATTGAAATATTTACTGTAAGATTTCATTTAATTATATAATATAGTTAAGGCAGATATGGATGGCAGCTTGCCACAGAACACTATTATTCCATTACTTGTTTAGCTAACACACTTAAAGAGAATTAGGAGTGTAACTCAAGATACACGCATAGCTTCCCATTACTAACTGGTGGTGTTCCAAACCCTAGATTCCTACGTCATCCTAAGCACTTCTAGGCATAGTATGCTGGATTTCTGTTGCATTTTACATTAAATCTGTCTTAAGCAGGAATAAAAGAGTTTGATTTAACTTCTAGGTATTCATGGAAAAATCTAATGATTAGCCAACCCTTTTTCCATAGTAGCTTTTCTCACCTGTAGCAAGAATACATATGCTTCTGTTGCTATTAATATTACCTATTCTGATCTCCAGCTGTTTTCTGTTCTGGCTGCTGTCACGAGATAAACTCAGACAGAATGGCTAAGAGGATTAGTCATGAGATCCGGAGGCTTTTAACAGGAGGCCACTGGGTTCTGCCTGTCCAATGACCTACAGAAAATAAGGTTTTTTCAGTTCAGACTCCAGGGGACAAACATTCTTACTGAAAAAAAAAAAATCAGAAATTACAATTCTTTTTGATTTGCCTCCTTAGTTGTAGGTTTCAGAGAGCATGAGTTTTAGAAGGACAAATGCAATAAGCTAACTTCCTCAAGTACTAATTTTGTCATTAATTGTTCAAGAATGCAGAATGTAATTTTCAAAAGGATGTTGTAAGCATTGGCATGAACAGTGTACAAGAAGTGGCTATAAACTTGGTTGATAATCCATACAGTCAGATGATTAATCCTTCCACAGATCAAAAGATAGCTTTATACATATGTAATAGTGACTCTATAAGTTAGTTATTCAAGTCAAGGTAATAATGAGAAAGTGGTACAATTCTTTTGGTATACAAACAATCCACTTGATCGTACACATCTTTGAATCCTGAAACAAAGAAGCAAATAAGTTCTTTGATGGGCTCATGGTTTGTACTGAAGGGGTAAATAGTGTCTCTTTGCCAAATCAGAAAGGGAAAAACATTTTTTAAGACAATTGTTTATATTCTGCTTTGATCAAACTCTGAGCCAGTCACTGTTTATTAAAAGCTGAAAGTGTGCAATCCATCCCTGCTTACACTGACATTTGTCAAAACTGCTAGGGGTTAATATGTTATTTTTGTAGATGAGATATTTCTCTTCCATTTGATTAAGTTTTTCTAGCAGATATTTAGTAGCAGGAAGATACAAGATATAACTTTAAAGAACATTTCTAAACTATGAGGCAGAGTATTCCTAGCTTATTTAAGGTAAGGATTCTTGTACTTTGGAGTATCTTTTCTTCCTACAGACTAACCTCCTACATCCGACTAACCTCCTACATCCAACGGAATCAAGGAGGTGGGAAACCACCAAAAATGAGCCACCTAATTACAGGCTCTGGTCCTGAATCACTGCTAAAAATCATGGGATGGTGTTTGTTTCCCACTGCAATTTTAAATATCTTCCCCTTTACACAAGAAACAATAGAAAACCATGTTTTTTTGAAACAAGTAACTGCCTTTTGTTGATTTTTGAATGTCAGCTGAAGCCAAGCATACTCAACAGCTCTAACACAGAAGAGAGGTCACATTTGTGACCTGCAACCAGATGGATAAAACAAGTGGTGAAGCAAGGCTGGTCCATATGACTGCAAAGGATGATAGCTGCAGTATCTCATCTCACTTCCAAATCAGATTAAACAATATGCTTGAAATCCTTTAAAAGGTGTCTACAAAGTGATACAGTTTTAGTTGAATGCAGTTGAAGAAGGAGGCAGAACCAATTTTACTCTGCAAGTAAACAGTTAGAGGAGGAAATGGAACCAGCTAGTCACTGGGCCTGAAAAAAGATGATACCCTGACAGGTTAAAGCTGCTGCTCACTGAGCTAATGGTTACATCCTGCTTGCCTGATGGTCTTTTCAGTATTCTTGCTGTTGTTTAATCTATTATTAATGTTTGGGGGTTTGGTTGGTTGTTGGTTTGGGTTTTCTTCTTCATATATGTTGGATACCACTTTCTTACAATTGCATCACCAAGTTGTATGTTCACATAGCAGGAGCCTACCCCCATGCAGAATAACAGGACAGAACAGCAGCATTTCCCCCTCCCCCTCCTCTGCTGGAAAGTTCTCTTACTGCTACAATATTCCTTAATAAGTGCACTTGGTATTCTTTAAAAAGAGCATTCTTTCTGTTCTCGGTGACATATTGATACACAGCAGGTTTCACATTTTCCACTTTTTCTCAGTATGGTAACTTACATTATCTTAATCTTTAATTGTTTGTCAGCTACTTCAAGCACATCCCAGACTCTTGAATACATTTTGTAGGGACCCTCCCAATATGCTTTTCATGTAGAAATCTGCTGCTGAACAGGAGACATTTTCCAAGGACTGAGAGAAGGGCAGCACTGAAAGAGTAATTCTCAGAGGGGAAAAAAATTACTGTATATAACTATTTTTCAAAAAAATAGATTAGGGTAGCAAGACATGCAAAGAATACTCAGTGCAGAAGTAGTCTTACACTCTTCATGCACCTCAGATGACAGCAGACAAATCTGTGCCTTCAGTCATCATTGAACAAGTACTCTGAATCTGTTTTGGATATAAAATCCCCAGAGAAGATTGCTGTTTCTGTTCACTGACTGGAGACATTGTGCTGGAAGCAAACAAACAGCCTGCAATTCACAGCCAGCTGCAAAACCAGCTGGTAAAATTCCACATAGTCATATTCTTCTGAAGGTGAAGGCTCCGTTGTTTCAGGATTTTGATTATTTTTTTTTCTGCTCTGCATCCTGTACCCTCCTGAGGCAAATGAAAGGGCTGATCTCTGATTAAAAAAAATAACATTAACTAAAGTATTTGTAACTATCTATCCAACACTCAAAATTGAAAGAGGCAGAGATAGTTTAAATTCTTTACAGCTTTCAAACTATTCTGTATGCCATTCTTTCAGAATTCTCAAATACCAGCATACTTGACAACTGACTGCCGACATGGTCTGTAAATCTCCTGCAGTGAGCAAGGAATATTTGTGCAATGAAAACTGACAGTAAGAACAAAGGTCTGGTGAGCTCCTGTGCAGAGAGCCTCCTAAGAAATGGGAGGAAAGCAACTATTCCAAGGCCCTGAAGGGAAACTGTGAGCTTGTACAGCAATCTACAGGGCTGTCTCATAACAAGTCTGCCATGTAAACTGCCAGGTTTTACTTTGTATTTCTAAATCTGCTATATGAAGCACTGTTAATCCTTTCTTTGAAGCTAGTTCGGTACAAATTTAAACATGTTAACATGGGAACTCCAGGCTGCCAAGACATAATCTATGGCCAGAAACTGTTTTCTTTTTAGGTGCATATAAAATTACAGCTAAAGTATATTGTTACATCATCGGTCTAGGAGAAATAGTGTCTGTGCCTACCACCAGAATAAAAAGCCTTTAAAATTACTGAAATTTTAAAAACTTGGAAATTTTCCACAAGGGAATGACTTCCATGTTCACAGAACAAGTTACTTTAAATAAAGAGGCTGGTATCCACAGGAACCCTGTGTTCAACCATTAAATGCAATTTTTAAAGCCTTCTCTCAAACATGCACTCTATGCTAGGGAACAGCATCACAGCATACAGTTGTAGATACAGTGTTCATCTGTCTCAGCAGTATGATGAAGCCAAACATTCATTGACAGCCTTACGAAGGGGCAGCTGAGGGCTCTTGGTCTGTTCAGCCTGGAGGGACTGAAGGGAAATCTCATCACAATCTACAACTTCTTTGTGAGGGGAAGAGGAGGGGCAGACCCTGATCTCTTCTCTGTGGTGACCAATGACAGGACCCAAGGGAATAACATAGAGCTGAGGCAGGGAAGATTTAGGTTGGATATCAGGAAAAGATTCTTTGTTCAGAGGGTGGTTGGGCACTGGAACAGGGTCCCCAGGGAAGTGGTCAAAGCACCAAGCCAAGAAGACTTCAAGAAGTGTTTGGACAATGCTCTCAGGCACAGGGTGTGACTCTTGGGGTATCCCGTGCAGGGCCAGCAGCTGGACTTGGATGATCCTTGTGGGTCCCTTCCAACTCAGGACATTCTGTGATTCTGTGATTGTTCTCTAATTTTCAGAGAACCCAACAGTAATAATTGTCGGAACCCACGACATGCCTCTGTCTAATTTAGGGGACCTGACACCCCGAAATGGGGGTGCCCCAGAGGGCACTGCCTTTGATCTTTGTCCTTGGAGAACTTTACCAACTCTAAGAGATTAATTGCAAGCCACAAGAGTGTAATATAAGCATTAATAGTCATTTTGCACCGGGTGAAATGTAGTATATAAAAGATCTGATAACATGTACATGGGGGTACGACATGTACAGGGGGGTCAAGATGGAGTCTAAAGGGTGTGGTCACCTTTTCCTTCTTCTTCTTCACTGTCCTCCATGTTCTTGGTGATGGGAGAATAGTTTCATTGGTAGAATAGAGATAAGACAGGAAATTGCATGTCTAGAACAGGTTAGAAATAATTGGTATAAATTTGCAAATAATGACACGTATTGTCCACTGATTGGATTTGTAACGGGGTATAAAAATCTCGGTACGCCCAAAAGGTGGGCAGATCTACGCTACTTTCTCCTGCTAGATGCACCTGCTGTGCGGGACATCGCAGCTATAGATAACATTAGAATAAACAACCTTTACATGCCAGCTTTGTGACCTCTGACTGAGTTATGGGCAAAAGCGCTGAAACCTTCCTCGCTCGTGTGCCAAGGCCGACTGAGGCCGAGCACCGACAATAATAAAACCAATTCTTTTTGTAATTTCAACTGAAAAGCAGAAATATTTTCATTTCTCAATTTGAAACTGCATGCACAAAACCTCTGTCGTATCTTGTAAAGATAAAAATTTCTGCTACAGATTTCAGCTGTTCAATTGTATTACCAATTGCAAAGTATTCACTACAAGTAGTATATTTAAAATTAAATAAAGCTGAGAAAAACAACAGTTGATTTAATACTTAGTGAGCTGAACAATTGAAGCTACCATTAAAATAGCCCTTCTTTTTGTTTATAGAAGTACAAAAGAACATGTGTCCTTAAAACCTATTCCATTTCTATGCATATTGAAAGTAAGCTGTGTCACTTGTGTAGAAAAATTTCTCTACAAACTTAGAAGCATATGTGGAAATGTGCAATGTATGAGTAACTAATACAGTGAAGAATCCATGTGAGAAGAGAGTATCTTTCTCTTTGACAGGAACAGAAATATCTATAACTCTTTGTCATCAGCTCTGAAGGGATTTAAAATCTGCAGGCTTAAATAACTGTAAACAAAGACTCCCTCCAAAACCTAAATAAGCTGAATCAAACTGTAACACATTTTAGAAAGTAAAAGAAACTTTGTTCAAGTGAAAAACAAGTCAGTCAGAGATCCTACAGGAGCCAGCCTGAAGCAGGATTCTCAGACTGGGTATGGCTGCCTTTAGGTTTCATCGATTCAGTTCTAGCCTGTACTTCCTTTCTTGACAGTATGTCCACCACATTTTTTCCCCAACAATCCTCACTTTTGTTCCACATCCATCTCAGTCTCCCCATCCTCCCATCCACAAAGCTGAAATACCAATAGGCTGCTCATTTTACCCATTCTGTTTATGTCCCTTTTGGTCTCAGCAGTTGGTAGCCCCTTCAACACAGGAACCCCCACCTATTCTCTGGTTTTCAAAACACTCGGGTACTGGAGGGATTTGGGCGGAGGAGGAAGGAGCCCTATCACAGCTTTTGTTTCTTAAAAGAAGATACAGTGTGTATTCCTGCCTCATGTTCTGGCGACAGAGCTGCTGCAGTCCCTTCATTTGTATTACGGCTTTATCTCAAATGGATGACTGATATTGGACAGCTACATACCTGATCAGCCCTCAAGCACTACAATAAACACCACTGCTATGATTCCATATTAAATGACACTTCAACTCTGCTGTAAAATTACAGCACAGGTGAAAGGCAGAAAAATTACTGAAGCATGTCTAGAAAATGTTTCTTTCCCTATTGATGCCTTTCCTCAGGCTACCATAAATACTGAGTTGACCCAAGTTCATGTAAAGTATTGACTTTTTAAAATTGAAATGTAGTAACATCATCACCAACATCATGCAAATAGACTGACACTGGCTTTCATTCAGAAATCCCAAAATGCTCAGCACTTGCATGAGATGGGCCATGATAATAAAATATTTTGCCAAAGGGCCAAACAGGAGAACTCAAATGAAAATTTACTGGAACAAGACATGTTCTTTTTTAACTTGTTCTCTTAAGTAAGAATACTTCCTTGCTGTGTGGTGTGCTCCAGTTGTTGCCTTCCAGCAAACTGTCATTAAACTTTAGCTGACTGGTCTTCTGTAATCTGGGAAAACAATCCTGCCCACAACAGCTTTCATGATTTCTACCCTCTGCCAATGCTCAGATTCCTTTCCCCTCCTACCAGAATGGAGGGCAAAGTCTCTCCAACTACATGCAAGCTTTTCTGGCAGTAAGATCCGGTCTACCCCTTACACTTCCTTCCCAGACTTTTTGCACATTATCATGACTCTGTACCCACACAGACACATCTGTAGCACAGATATAGCGCACTACTACTCAACGAGTCCTCGAGGAGTACTTACAGACTAGATAAATAGTACTACCAACCTTGTTAATTGCTGGAAAAAATGGGGACAAAGAGCTTTTGAGTTCACAATGATTCAGAGCCAAAGGCAAATCTACCCTTTCTCTCAGTGTCCTTTTTACTCCAGGTTGCACTAACCACAACTAACTACAGAGGAGGTTCAAAACCTACCCTACGCTTAAGAATAACACGAAATATTCCACCACATCTCAGAAGAATTATAAAATTCTGAACTTGGCTGTATTCTGTACATCCTTGCTTTTCAAATTTTAAGTGAAAATAGCTACTTAAAAATATTTTTAGGCGTTTGGAATAAAATGGGGATTTGACACAATTAAAAATCTTTGTTACTAACAAATTTTTTTTGCAATTTTGGCAGCACCTTTCAGCACAGTAAATATTCTGGGCTATTTTACCAATGACTTTATCATCCAGAAGACACTGTAATATTGAAAACCCAATACTATTGTATGCAATACCAGCAGGAAAATTCCAAGACTAGAATGGGGTAGAATGGCAGAACAGGATTCTGGTTCCAAATACAAGCTCAAGAATACAGCAGCATCTGTTCACTGACTCAAAACTTGCAGGTGCTTCTTCTGTGCCTATTTCTAAGCTGAGCTCCTCCAAAGGCCCATTATTTAGGTAATACACATGGCTTTGTAAGAATAAAAATCAGTGTGTGGCAGCTTGGAAGAAGAAGCTGGCTGAGAATTTCAGGCTTTTTACAGCACATCCCATTTGTACACATTATGTCCAGAACCAGCACCTAACTTCAGGCTGCACTTTAACAGAGGTCTAACACATTTTATGAGAAATTTTATTAGTTTGTCACTGGGCCGAATCCATTCTTTCATGACCTGCACAACTGCAAGTTTATCCAACACTTCCTAGAACAAATATACTGTAAAATCTAATCTTTCTGCAAAATCCTCACAAAAGTCTGTGACAACCTCAAAGGTTGTACCCCATCAAGATTATTTTACCGCTTAAGAAGAAATTGAGACAAGTTTGTAGGAGAGGCTGCCTAGTTAAAAGCAACATCAAAAAAATCCCAAAAACAATGCCAACTATGAAATCAGTTTGAAGGTGTCATCCTTGTACAAAGATCCTTTTGAATTTTATTTCATCCACAAGTCATGGAAACAACACAGATGCATAGATTTCAGAACCAAAAAATGCCACAAAGCCTTAAATGTTTAAAACTGGAAAAAAGACAGTGATGAAAATTAAGGATACACATTTAAATATGCCTACTTTGTTTTTCACCAGACAATAGAAAAAAATGCTGGAACTACCAGCAACAGATGGTTTTGGCTAATAAAATGTTATTGGCTTGCACCTGCTTTGGTGATACCGAATTTTTCACTCAAATTTTATTTGTAGATGTAGAAGAAGTTGCATGTAGTACTGTCAACCTATTTTCTGCACATAACATTGTTATGTAAAAATATTTTTAAATTAAAAGCAGATATTTGTAATTGATATTTGAGCATATTTAACTCATTTCAATCTGGATTGGTGTAAAGTGGCCTCTCTACAGCAAGGGGACAATTGTACAGTGTGTTTCTATGCTCCTGCTTCTTCATGATTACTACCACTGCTTTTCTTCAAAACTTAACAGATTTGACTTCAGGAAATGTGGTCCTATTCCATTGTTAAAGAAATTCCTTAAAAATTCACTTTCTGAATCAACTTGGCTCATGCAGCAAGGAAGATATTGCCAACAACAACCTACTTCAGCAAAGCTTTTTTGTCCAATAAATGGTTTTGAACTTGCCTCAAAGATAATTTTGATTTCTGATATTTTGCACTCCAACATCTTCATGTGGTATTCATGGAAATACTAAATAACCTAATAAAAATACTACTAAATAACTTAATAAAAAGCCATCTAAGGGTTTGATTGAAATAGGTCATGAAAAGTGAGTTTAATTTCATAAAAGGAATTGAACTGAATAACTTTTTATTATTTCTGAGGTCTTTTGTGTTCCACTTCTGTATTATGGCAATTGTCTATTTTCTTTCTCATTGCTTTATTAAGCACTGAGACATATGTGTGAGATATTGACAGACATAAGAAAAAATAAGCAATATATGAAATAATGTATGCCAAGACTCTGTGATGTAGGAAACAATGAAGTGGAGTTTCAGACTCAAAGCCAGACTGAGTGGGAGGGGGTATAAAATGTTTTAAGAAACACCTGGGCTCACTGCAGGAAAAGTCTGTTTCAAGGACATGTAGGAGCAACACTGGAAAATTGAGGAAGCCCTAACCTGCAGAAGGAAACTAATGCACTCAGCATACCAAAGCCCCACAATAAACTAGTATTTTGACATGAAACCTCAGATACTTTAAAGAAAGCTCTGATAATAATTCAATCTAGAGATGTATTCTGAAATACATAATTTGACATCTAAAGCTGATAAATATATAAATAATATATAAACGCCATCAAAAGCTTTCAATTACCAGAGTAGGCCAGAAGATGTGGGCAAAAAGATGAGGCACGGGAGCTAATACACATTCCTATCTTTGTGTTCTTGAAGTATGTACCTAAGATACATTTAAGACTACTGGTCTGCAGGAGCCTAAATTTTCAATAAAATACAGTGGAAAGAGTTAAGTACCTTGAAAGACAGATTATGTTAGTAAGTTGGAATGTTAGTGCTAAATTTTGTAAATATTTCACTAAAACCACCATTAAAACTGGTGAGAAAAGAGCCTCCTTGTATATGGAAGCTGTATGGAGAAAGCAGATCGACCACGTGAGCTGCCATTTTATGTTCCCCTTGCATTTGAACAGAACTCCATTCTGAAGTTGGGATTGTCTGAAGAAATACCCCAGATAGCACAGCTGAGAGAAAGGCAGCAGGGTGACAAGAAAAACCAGAGATCCCATCTGGATTATAGCTCAGAATTCATCTCTATCAATCAGAGCTGCAAGGGATCTGCCAGGTGGAAATGAAGAGTAAATCCACAAGGGAAAACATCAAGAAAAATCTGATTTTGATTAGAGTCTCTTCACATGAAGCAATTCCAGAGTCTCAGAGCAGAGCTCTGAAACAGAACTCTGAATTTCCTAGCTTAAACTACATTTTCTTCTTTTTCCTTCTTCATTCTTTTCTTCTATATTCTATATAAAATGGCTTTTTACTGCATTTAGAACAGTTTTGCAAGGAACCACAGTGCTCTGTGTAAGCCCTGCTCAGCAATAACAAAAACATTTCTGTTATCAATCCTGTTTTCAGCACAAATCCAAAACAAATCCTCATACTAGCCACTGTGAAGAAAATTAACTCTACCCTAGCCAGAACCAGCATAGAGTTTAAAAAATGAAGAAAAGGAAGAGTGACAAGAATGTTATGACCTAATGTGCAGATAATATAATTCTGAAATGGCTCAGGAAGCAAACAGTATTTGAGCATGTTTAAAATCTACTCATCATACAAAAGTAAATGCTAGAAGATAGCTACATAATCGAAGCACTTCAGGTTGTATGCATCCAGAAGCAAAATTGGAGACTTAAGTTTAGCTTAAATTAACTTAGGTTAAGGATATAAACAGCCAACAAAATAATCAGTTGTTTCATGATGACTTTAGCTGCATGAACCAACTCATCACAAGATCAAGCAAGACCCATGGTAACAAAGAAATTGCAAGAGCAGACAGATGGAAGTGACAGAGGAGGTGTAGGACTATCTTAGCAGCAAAGACCAGCTCTGTCAAGATATCAAGCAGTGCTCTTGTGGACACTGACACAGATGTGCAATATTCAAAAGTCCAAGTTTATCACATTTTCAAGTTGTTTCCCTCACTCTACTACACACATAAAAAGTACTTGTATGATATTAGCATGAATTTGTCCTAATGACAGCAACTTGTAAGTATCTCCTTGTGTTTTTCACTGAGACAAGCAGTTCACTTTCACTAAAGCCATGAGTTTTTGTAACAATTGATGAAACACTGCAATGGTGAGAAGTGGCAGTAAATGCATTTGCACTGTTCCCAGCAGGAAATCAGAAAGTTATTAGAAAAGTCGACAACAGATTTTGTAACTATTTTGATGTATAATCATCAATATAGGCATTACAATGCATCATTTTTCTACTGTTTTTTAGAGGATAAGTAGTCCCAATAGTAGAAAGCATTTAAGAACAATGATAGAAAACTATTTTTAAAAACTGATTACATGTTTGCAAAATAATTCTGGTACGTCTGAATGGAACTTTGTAACAGAAATAATGAAATGAATGGTTTTTCAATTAAATATGGATCTTTCCTGATCCCACTGAAACTAGGACTTCCAAATACAAGTCTGAAGTGAAAGATATGCCACTGGGCAGGACCAGAGCAGATTTAGCCTGAACAAACCCCTGAAAGACACTCCAAATATCAAGTCCTCTACATCAACTATTTCAGTCTAATGGTCTACTTCACAGCAATACTTGCTTATGAAGAAATTTCTGGAAACTTGACTTCCATCTCTTATAAGATAAAGGACAAAAACTTTCCAAGTTGCCCAATTATTTAACCAGTTCCTGAAGATAAATCAAGAGTTCTGATATAGAACAGTGTCAAACACCCCAAATTCACAAAAGTATGGATGTACTTCCCTTTTCTACTGATAAGAAAAAATAATCTTCCAAAGTAACAGCCGTCTCTGTATTAAGGCCAGAAGTTTGCGAAGCTACTGGATTGTTACAGCATCCAGGTAATAAGGATTTTTCTCTCATTTCTCTGTCAATTTCCTTTGAAAATGCAAGTTGCTCACCAGAAACCATGTAGCTGCTGTTATACATGCAGTATGAAAACAGTGATTCTTATTGACACGGCATGGGGCTAGGTCCAGCAAAAGCACTTACAAGCTGGATGGAGAAGTTATGTGGCTGCCTCTCTGTCATGCCTACATGCATCATTCTGGGGTGTTAATGAGAGGGGGAGCAGCAGATTTCAGTTCTTTTAATACACATCTGTCCTATTAGAAAGGAATGTGCCCCTGAAGGAGATTTCTGGGGATAGAGGGTCATGGTATCATTTTAGGAAGACGTAAATCAGATCTCCTGCTTTTGAAACTGTCAAGAGTGCTTATATTATTGCATAGCACCTTAAGGGGTCATTGACATATATTATTTACTATTTTAAAAGTACTATTTCCAATTACCAAAAACCATTTAAAAACCTGTAGATTATACCTTCAGCAGCTTCACAATAGGCAAGTGAAAAAGTAATGAATGGTCTGCACTGAGAAGAGAAAAATCTATATTAGGACATGCATCTTTCTTTGGTGTTTAGAATAGCTTTCATCTGTGACTGCAAATTCACTTGGATTCCCACGCAGCTGACCTTTCTTTCTTCTGCAGTCGCACTAAATTGATTTCACATACACTACCTTTTTAAATGAGTTAGCCGACCATTTTGCTCAAAGTAGTGAAGCTCTAGCTATCACATCATTTCTTCTTTGCCAAAGTCCTTTCAAAAATAAAATAGAACCAAAGAGAAGACAATATGTTCCATATCGTGTCTTTCCATTTCCAGATATCCCTGGGGCAACGAGAAAACACTTAACAATGCAAGCTCTGCATGTAACTGTGGTGGTGATTAAACACTGCACAATACCTCACTCACATATTTGGATAAGACATTAAAGTATATGTTAGAAGGAAATAAAGTCAGTTGAGATACAGGTTCTCAAATAATTATTCTGAGTTTAACTGGTGATCCTGAGCACCCTTTTTGTTTGCAGAATAAAGGGTATAATCAGATATGCAAACCATGATTGTAAAGCTTGAAAAAAGCTAGTGGAACAGGATTAAAACCTCACAAAGGAAAATAGCTCGTAAAATTATCTTAGGTAGTCTGTAACAAAACCCAAGGAAATTTCTTTCTACTTCTTTTGCAAAAGATAGTGCATTGTTCAGATTGTCACTTCATCAAGTAACAGCTGCTGTAGCAACTCAGGCTTCCTGTTTAGAGGATGACAGATCTAATCCCACAGCTCGTGCCTAGCAGTGCACCAAGACAGCGGCAAGGTAGAGGCCTACTGTGTGAATTCTGAGTCTCAAAACATCCTGATCTGCTCTCTGTGTCTGACTAAGACATGGTCAAAGTAGTCATTTGGGAAAAGTTAAAAAGGTTGAATTGTAACTCACACATTTGTGCAAGCAAGTGCGTGCTATTGTAAGTCTTGCCCAAAATGGAGGGAGGAAATGAAGACAGAGAAAGAGAAGTAAATGACATCTACACACCTTTGAATAGTTAATGCTAAGAAGCATAATCATATCTGGGTACAAGAAAAATCAAAAAAGTTATAAAACCAATTAAATATTCCCTGACATCTCAAATTTATCTGTGGCATACTGCAGCATTTTGAGTATTGTTTAGTGTCTGCACCAGCTCAGGCATAAAGAGCTGCAGCTGACAATACTACAATACCAATCCCTCAGCAGTCATAGAATGAGGAGACAATTCCTTTAAGAATAATCTTTTTTACCCTGAGAACATGTCCAATGACTCCACATTACCCACAGCCATACTTCCACAGGGTATGCCATATGTCTATCAGAGCAACCTGCAGCATCATCACTTCTATTTGGCCTCCTAAAAAATTCCACCTATTAAGCTGCACTGCTCTTGCACAGCTGTTTGGCTGCTGTCTCATGCTGAGAAATGCTCTCCAAACACACTAATGCTGCATTGGTACATTCCATAAATCAGGCTCCTCCTAGCTATAGATACAATAGTGTTGTGCCTAGCTCACTGCACATAAACTACATCATTTGCCATCTGTAATCTCTCAGCTACTTTGCATTGAATGTAGCCTAAGCAGGAATTTACCAGCAGGGACAGGTGCTTGTTTCACTCTCATAAGCCCTGCCCAGTACAACACTTGCCCCTGTATTAAGACACCTGCTTGAAACACAAAAAGCTGCACAGTGCCTCTTCTATCCCTCCTCCCTAGATTACGGATGAAAACCCCTTTTAGCCATATACTTCATGTTCAGACCAACTGTGGCTCAGGTGCTTAAATGTAAAATAAACAGTATCATATTCTTGAGGTTCAGGGTGGCTGCAATACAATTCCCCTCCCCTTCAGTGTGACATGTACCACATGTGCATGCTCTGATGTTAAAGCTGCTGTAGTGCCACTCCCAAACCTCAGCGATGCACAAAGCACTCCTCTGAGACAGAGCCCTTTGTTTCACATATCCTGCTCTCTCCTGCTGCTTTGCTTGCAGTCTGCTCCCAGATCTCATACACAATTTCTTGTAGATATTTATGCCTAAAAGCTATTTGTATTCTTTTCCTCATTTTGGGGGATAAAAATTTGCAGGATGTTTTACAAAAGCAGATAGAATTAAAGATTTTTTTACAAGATAAAAATAACCAAAGACTTGGTTTTTTCTATAATACCATAGAAAGAAAAAACAACCCCAAAAACAGTATCAAAGCTAAGAAATATGAATGCAATCAGTCAGTTTGAGTGCTCTGTGACCTGTGCAACATTAAGCAAAGAATGGCTCTGGTTTTCAAAAGGTGTTTGCTTTCTTGTGGTAATAATTATACTAGTATCTACTACTATTTACTATAATTACAGTTAAATTATAGCTCAATATGAAGGGTTTCACAGTTATAAATCGTTTAAATTATTTAGATCTAGCATGCCACAGAAATGTTAATACCAGTAGTTTTTAGAACTAAGTTTTACTAGTTCTAAAAGAGAACTAATGGAGAGAGGCATTAATTTCTTTTTTAGAGAATATACAAATGAACTTCACTGAACTCCAGTTCACCATTCAGGCTTACAAGACACATCTAAAATATCTTTATGAAGGACCTTGTGATGCTTCATAAATTGTTAGGAGTTTTCTATTTCTGTTACAGAAAAGAAAACTAAGTTTCCATTAGAAGTGGTATATTCATGTCAGCTTTCACTGCCAACAGATAAACAAAACTACCCTAGAATACAAAGACTGGGCAAAAATAATAAATAAACCATTTCAAACAAAGGTTTTGCTGACAAACTGATGAGAGTTTGCAAAGATATCCAATATTAACACACTTATTGACATGCCTATCAGAGAGTATAGTGATAGGTAGATTTTTTCAGATCTAAAAAAAATACATGGTGAAAAAACTTAATAAGGCAGGGTCTATATGTCTGGGTATTAGTCTGAGTATTTCTGTAGTTATGCTTGTTAATAGAGATACAGAAGCATGGATCTGAGCAAGGATGCAGGTCTCCTGTCTAAAGCTGCTTCTCTAGTTTGGATAATATAAGCATTCAACCGTGCCAACACTGTGACCTCAGTGGAGAGGAATACAAATACATTTCTTGTGAATATAAGATCCATCTTTCCTCTTCTAATGTAGCCATCAGGTCTCTCCCTCTTGCCTTCTACATTGCTGAGCTAGGAAAAGGATTCAGAAACTTAAGAAGATGCAGGATATCTAAGGCCTACATGTCTAACTCTGCCTTCTAGTAAACTAATCCAATATGGCTCATTTTTTCACTTAATATCTGGTTGATATCCTTCCCTTTCATACCAAACAAAAATTTTTGAGGCTTGTGATAGCTAATAGACCACCTTGAATTCAACACTTGTACATGAAGGCTCTTCAAACTACAGAACTAAAATTGTCATAAGCGACAAAGGCAGGGGCAGAAATCAGATGTCATCTCAATCTTCCCGTACCAAATGCCCAGCAACTATACTTAAAATATGTTCTTCAGAGCGAGCAAATATTTAGGATACAAATGAACAAAATACTGAAAACACATGTTTAGTTTGGGTCATATCTTAGTATCATAGACTCACATGCTTAAAAGCCAACATAGCACATGCTGAAGATTTTCACCTATAGAGGTTCTTTACAGAGAAAAGAAATAAAATCCTTCACTTGCTGAGCCAGGGAAGGAGGGCCCAAGCTACGCTATAAAACTCTTGAGAAAAAAAGCAGAATCAAATGATTCTTTAAATGGTGATCTCATTCAATATTCCTACTTTCCAGAGTTTTTTAATGGCAAAAAATCAATGTTCCAATTGATTTTTCACCCATTTTTCATTTTCATCTGTAAGCAAATGGCATTAATAATGAACTGCTCCTGAGAAAGGCTTTGATTTATTAGTGTGCTGTATTGTTGTACAATTAGAGACTTCACTCTTTCCCAAACTTCCTAATCTATTATATTCTGGACAGTTTAAAATGCCTAATTTTCCAAAGATGCAATTAACCGTTTTTTTTTCTTTTTTAATTAGGGAATGAACATTTCATACTTGTATCATACCAATCATGTAATTTTCATATTGCTATCGAACTGCATTTAAGAAAATATATCCAGTTCAGAGCTGAATCTAAAGGAAACAAGAAAACTATCAATTTTTTTGACCTCTCTAATTTTTTCTTCCATGTGTTCCCTGAATTAGATTTGCCTTTGCAGTAGAAATACGGAAATAAAAGAGGATTGTAGCTTGATGAAGCTGACAGACACAGTGTTGAATTCCTTCACCCCATGAGCACCAGGCAGAAGCAAAGATATTGAAAAGGGAAGTATCCATAACTACTCTGTCTTAAATAGGTTTGTGTTGCTTTTGTCCCCAGTGGAACTTAAGCAATCCCACAGCAGCCTAAATTATGCTGCTGATCCTGAAAGTGATCTCAGCAGCGAGATACCTTTTTTACTGTGCCATAAAAGCAGGGTGGGGAGAAATACGTTCAAAAGCATGAGACAGTCTGGGGATTCTCTATGCTGAAGAGATGTCTTACTGAACTGCTATTTTTAAATATTCTATTAGAAAAATTGGCACAAATTTGGAGGCTTAATGACTCAGTTGAAACTGCTTATTGATAAGCAGTGCATCTCTTAGCTCTCTGAGAATTATACTGTACGTCTCATAGAGGATTCTTTAAACTGCACTTTATTAACACCTCATTAGAATCTCATTAAACTCTTAAAGAAAAAGTGTAAGAAACCAAAGAGCACTTTTTTCATTTGAAACCATACTTGCATGACTGTGTGTAAAAGGAGAGAAAAGCAGAACAGGAAAAGTACTAACTAAGCCTTATGCCCAGCATCCCATCTCAGGCAGTACAAGTGAGAACAAGGCTGGTTATGTGATTGATTTCTTTAAAGGCTGTTTGGTACCAGACATATGCAGACATTGCTGATACTGTCACAAATTAATATGATGTGGTGTTATTTTCATGAAACCTGTAATGAAAACACTAACATACACCCCAATACTGTATGTCCTCTTCTCAACAAAAGAAGAAATAAAAGAAATTTTAAAAGAATGTATGAAAGATCAGCATGAAAAAAGAGGAGAGCCTTACCATGTTTCGTGTTGAGGTCATCAATGGGTTTTCTCTTTGGGTATGTTTATATTCTTAGGAAGAAAAATTAAATCTTTGACAATATATTTGCATTTTATTTGCTTACTGAGTCTTTTCAGCAGCAGAACATAGTGTCAGTTCTTACTCTTTAGAGCCCTTCTTTTTATACAAATGCAGGTCACCTGGGAATCACAGAGGTGCTTTCAAACTTTATTTTTTTGATGGGTCTTTATGTACACAAGGACTTTATAAGACACTGCTTCCACTAAGGACTAACTTCCTGATGTCAGTATTAAAAAAGAAATATACTTTTTTCCCCCTGAAATATGGTGCTGAATCTAGTTTTAGACTACTCATTTATTAAATGAGATTTTGTCGTTGCTTTTCCCTTGCAGGTAATTTTTTAATCCATGGGCTAAATTTTCAACAGAAGGACAAGGTTTTCAGAAGGAAGTTCTGAGAAACTCTAGAAAAATTGGTAATTGATTGAAGAAAAAATAACTGATTAGAAAGCACTTCTCTGAATGAAAGATGGATAAATAAGCTTTTTTTCAACTCCTTGGCAGCAGAAAGCTGCTCTTGGTGCCTGTATGATATGACTTGGCTTTTAGGCACACAATCAAATTTTGAGAGAGTCTTTGTACATGTTCTTTTTTACCTAGTGAACAAATGCACACACAAAAGGCAGTAGTGAGCATTGGTACAACTCAGCATTACTGTAGCTGTTGGGGGAGAAGGTTATAGAGGATATGAATGAGACAGAAATAATACCCATTATAAGCCTAAGGTAGCAAGGTTTCTCTACTCTAGCATGAAGAATGTACTGGTGCTCAATTCATTAGAGTGCCTATCTCTATCCATATGGTTTGATTGGAAGCAATGGCAATAACCCAAACCTGATTTAAATCTGTGACTCCATTTTTTAATGGACCTGTTACATTATGGATTAAGTTGGAGAAAAATTACATGTGTGGCCAATATTTTTCATTAGCAAAGACTACTAGTACTGCTTTTCTCAGTTTCAAAATAAAGATTCAAGTGTTTTCAAATAGCTCACTTATTTTCTTCTCTGCGTTTTTTGGCCAACTAAATTCAAACACTTTAAAAGGATTAGATGTTAAGAGAGTGTCTAACTCTGTAAGCATCAAGCTTATTTATAGAGGATCAAGTTAGACACCTAGATGTTGAACATACATAGCAGAAGAAATTACTTCTCTCATTTTCTCCTTAGACACAAGATCATATTAATCATTTCCCAGTTATTTTTGTTTTCTGTTCTCTCCCTTTTGGTCTGCTGCTTCTGTATTTTTCTCCCATTCTTCATTATGTTACTTCTTAGACCACCTATTTACACTTGGAATAACCTCCTTAGAAAAATACATCCCACTTATATTCCTCCTACAGCATGTCTTAACAAAGCATAAATATTTCAAATTATTTCAGCCCTAAACTCCACATACAATAGAAGACTTCTTGGGAACCAGGAAATGGAATTTAGTTTATAACATTACAGGGAGAACAGTTGCTCCAAGAGCTAATAAAACCCCCAGTTAATGTAAGAGGATCTAGATGAAATATGACCAATAACAATGATTATCCAAGCTAAAGTAAGGATGAGTGTTAATGCTGGACAGAAGTCATACTCATTCCTCACATGCTGAGCACAAGGTGATGTGTAATTCCAGGCATATAGAGAAAAAAAAGACAGAATATAGGACAGAAAATAGAAGGCAGAAAGAGGTGAAGCGGCAAAAGAAGAAAAATGAGAGAGGAAGGAGAATAGAAAAGCAGATAAAGCTGACAGATTACTTCCAGCATCAAAATAATGGATCGTGGCAGGTAAATTTATTTGCATTTGGTGGAGTATGTGCTCTCCAAGTATCTGATACTCAGATGGTATCCTTCCACTTATCTGGCACTGTGCCCCATCTGCAATACCACAGCACCTACTGCATCCTCAGACTTCTGAAAGCCACAACTTCTGCCCATCACAAATACAGATTCCTTCTCAGATTAAGTGCAAAGAACGCACCATACAATTACCTCCTTTTTCCCTTCTGCATTTTTATTGCCACTGAAATTAAAAAAAAGTCTATATGTGCAGCCAGGGAGTCACACCCTTTCATCCAAGCCCATGGAGTGTGCCTCTTGCAAATGATAAAAAGAGCCCCTTGTATATTAACATAAAAGTACAGTATAGATAATGAAAAGAAAAACTCCCTTACTGTGCCTTTCACTTAATGAAGTGACAAACATGAAGGGTCAATTGATAAATAAAAATCTATTCCCATTCCATTCTTGACCTGGCACCATTAAACACCAATATAGCTTACTTGTTAGCTGAAAAAGGAGAAAAAATTTTAAGAGAACAGTAACATAAAAACAGTCCCACTTCTGAAATAATAAATTATTTAACATGTTAAAGGAGATGTTGGGAAAAATTGCTCTAATTATGTTTCTTTAACATTCAGGTCCTCTTTCTTTAACAAACATGAGCATGCACTTACATCAAAAAAAATGTCTGACTTGTAAATTCTTGAAGAACAAATCTCCTTCAATTTTTTAGCCAGCTTAATTTACCAATATATTTAAACACATTTTGTTGGACAGGGGTTACTTGTAGTGCCTATCTTCATCTGTCTCTGCTCACATTGTTCTTTCCCATTCTTTTTCCTTTTTAGATAAATGAAAAGTGGCCCTTCAATGAATGCTTCTCTATTTTTTTACGTCAGTCATGATTTTGTACCAGCAAAAGAACCCAGCCAAACAAACAAAAACCACTTTTGTACACTCAGTGAACCATAACTCTCTATACGATAATTCGTGTGTGGTATAAACATACATTATTTTCTCCTTTCATCATGCCAAAAGCGAATGTTTGAAGCAATCTGGTTGAAGTCCACATTTTCATATCAATCATGTCTAAACTTACCAAACACTTTGCTTCTAAACTTTTATTTAGTTGTTTGGTTTTGTACTTTGTACAAAAATATACCAAAAATATTTTAATACTCAATGGTACATGACAATGCACAATGGTGCACAATGGTGCACAATGGAACACATTTAATACACAATGGTAACAGCCTTTTTGCCATTTTCATATTCTCTTCAGGTCCTGGGAGCACTGTATGTATGGTCACTACAATATATGGGGTAATAATTCTATTTAAATTAGCTCTATGTTTGCTTTTGCTTTTTAAGGAACTTGCATGTCACAAACATGTTATTGGCTGGCATGCCTTTCTATATTTTAGGATTAAATAACAGGTGAGGTCATAGATCAGAATCTACTTACATATTCCAATATTCTTGATGGTCTTTCTATTCATCCAAAGGCTGTGGACTGACTTTAGAGTTACTGTTTTTCTTCATATGGTATGGTCATTCTTAGGCTATTGTAGACAAAGAAGATTTGGTTTAAATGAACTTGGTAACAATTTATTTAAAATATAATGACGTTCAGCTTTCCCAAAGCAATTTATGTCAAATGTCTTTTGTATTTTTTAATCAAGACTTGTCAATGTTTTTAACATGCACTTTCCCTTCCCTACACAGCTCACAGGAAGCCAAAACAACTCTAAACAAAGTTTTCATCCTTAAGAAGAATTTGCATATCCAGTCACAAAACTTTCCCTCCGGATGAGGCAGGCATTAACACAGCATCTATGTTTTCAGCTTATCAGATATCAAGCTTCTAACAGTGACTCTGATGCGTAGCAGTGAAAAAAGCCTCAGCCCTCCTCAGGCTGCCTATTTACCTCATGTCCTGTCCCACGGTAGAGAGAACACTTGTGGAGTCATTTGTAGCCCTCAGCCTCACTTGCTGGGCCTTCTATCCCAGCCAAACCAAAGGAGCGAGTGGCTGGAAAGCAAAGGACGAGCCCAGAAGAGCAGGTGGAACAGCAGCTTCAGCGGCTGCCATTTCCCCCTCAGCAGGATATTGAGGGGGTGCTGGGGCTCACAGCTCTCAGAGCACAGGGGATCACTGTGGTCCTTCCTCCCAGCTGCATCCAGCTTTACATGGAATGTTGTGGTGTGATGCCTCAAACCTCTGCCATCACAGGATCTCGTATCCACTGTGCAGGCCCACAGACTGAGGCTAATTCCGAGTCTCCATAAGGGGGTTTAAAATGATCAGCTTCCTGTGGGAAAAGGCCCTGAGAGTAAGGCTGAATAGAAGTCAGGAAGAGGAAGGTGATGGAAAATACCTGCAATAGTAATAACAAAATTTCTGTGACTGTAGCTCTCTGCCTTGCAACTTCCTGTGCTAGGTCATTAGTCTAAAGCAGCAGTTCAGATCACCTCAAAACCGGGACCAATTTTTTGCAAGGATGTGCAGCTGAGGGAAGACAACCTCACCCAAAAGGTCCAGAAACCCCCCCGATTATGACCTATTCCCTGTCTCTCTGGGAACATGAAAATTAATCCATGCTTCTAGTTGTGAATCCACGCCTGTGGCTCCAGGCAATGGAGGGTAAAGATGTACCTCAGAAATCTGCAGATATCACATGATGGTACTCACTCGCCTCAGAAGATTGTTGACAGGTTATGTTCATTAGTTTTCATATGAGTCACACTGTTGCTAAATTGATAGAGCTACAGAAAAGCCTACCAGTGAACAAAAATAAATAAGAACATTTCTTCTCCTTAACTCACCATCTGCTACAAGCTTATCATACCTTCAAATTACTTCAGGTAGTTAAGGCGTGTTTTCTATAGACTAGACTCACTATTTACTTGATTTTTCCTCAGAAAGTGCAAGCAATTGATATTCCATTAATACAGTCCTGAGGAACCATCCTGTATTTGGTCCAGCTAACCACTTCTGTGATGTTTTCTAAAAGCACTTAATAAAATCATTAATTCCACAGCTCCACAGACTTGCTAAAAAAAATATACTTAGATATGAGTACTACTGGTAAGTATCTTCTGAGATGGTACTGAGGATGAATAGCACAACTACATAAAGTCAGACCAAATCCAGGACTTACTCCAGCAGAGACCAAGAGCAGGGGTCTCGGGAGCAGCAGAAGAACAAGGCAAGCCAAAATGTTACTTCTCAACAGTGTTTCTACACCCTCCAGACACTTTCAGCACAGGGATTATATTTATCTTTGTAGTAAACATTAATACATGCACTTGGCCAATCCTGTAGAGGATTCCTCCACACCGACTTTAGACCCAAAATAACTTCTAGCTCAACAGCTCAGATGCCCACTGCACAAAAGGTCACCTTTCATGTGTTGAAAGATGTTTCTTTCCATGTCCTCAGTTTTTGTACACAAGTGATACATAATTACATAATGTTGGCACGCTGGTCATTATATTACCATTGCTTTATTTAGTCATTTCCAATATGTAGGTCTTCTATGTGTTTTTCTTGACGCTCTTCTTCAAATCTTGCTATTGCATCATTTCTGAGATGGGGAAAGAGGGAAATGCCTTACAGAATTAGAGATGAAAGCATACCATGGATGTACACAATGTCAGAGTCACATTACTAAAAATTCCTAGTGTTTCATTTTCTCATTTGATTGATAAGAGCATTAATCAGACATTTTCTTGGAATCCTCTATGGTAATTCCTAGATTTCATTCAGAGAAAAGATTATCTTAGAGCCGGTCACTTTATATGTATAATCAGAAATTTTTGAATCAATTTATATTTATTTCCACTGGATTTTATCTGAGGGGCCTACAGACTAGTTCAACCACGTGAAAACAAACTAAGGCGACCACAGTTCTGAAACCTAGATACCTAAGTTAAAATAAACACACTTTGCAGCAATAACAATGAAAATGGTGGTACTGTACTCTCTTCTGACATTGCAAATGCAGTTAACATCCCCCCACCAACATGCTTTGCATAGGCTAAGTGTTCTTCCTGACACAAAAGGGATCTGCACTGTCCTGACTGATACAGGTTTACCTAAATAAGGTATTTTATTTGCAATTACAGGGAAAAATAATGTGTTTTGTATGTATTTAATGTAAAACAAGAGATTTTATGCAACAGCAAGTTCTTACTTACACTGGGAGTGTGTGGATTTTTTTTTTATAACTGCACAAACCCACTAAAAGTAGAGCATAAAAATAAAAGCAAAACATTTGCAGTTTTTCATTTAATTTAAATGCAAATAAAACATATCTGGCCTAGATTCCCCAAGTTTGTCAAGCTGGAGCCTGTGTGAAAAACATTACAAGAGGTAAGGCTCAACAACAAGTCTGGGGTTTGGGAAATGAATTGTTGATAAGTTGACCAGTAAAAAACTAAACAAAACAAACTACAAACTGAAAAAGAAATGTGAATTCCCAGCTGCCTGTAAGCTGGATTTCATTGATTAGATTTGCTCTGACATAAATAAACAGGTTGAATCACTTTTATGTAGTATTAACCAAAATTTTATATTGGTTTTATTTAAATATTTAACCAGTTGGATATAAGTAGATTTCCTTAAAATTATGTGAATTACCATGAATCAGGTACTTAGTACATTCACATTTTAGGCTTTCTTCCTTCTTCATTTGCAATAAATTCATAATATATTTGGCCCACACCTATTTAATTTATTGCACCTTTTTCATTATAGTCTTTTCAGCTGTGATGTTCCTTGTTCTCTTGAGTTTCAACATGGGCAGTCCATTTTGCAGCAGCTTCCCCTTTTAGAAGTGTCAGTTATAGAAAATAAGAAACTTAAACTTTTAGAATTATAGTCATTTTAAGCCAAATGTTTTCTTCCAATTCTATTATATAAGGAGTGAATTTGGACCCAAAAAGTACCAAGATTGCCACTGCATTATGGATTCCCATACTAGATAAATGATGGAAGATGTCACTTCTTTTTTTCTGATTCCCGTGTCTGGGCTTTTCTCAGCAGAACCTAACACAGTCTGTCCTACCTTTACAGTAATACCACCCACACTGGTAAATTGAATTGCCGGATTATGTGAGATCCACAGCCTGGGATGCTAGCTGGTAGTGGCTTTGGCATGCACTTTGTAAGTAGCAATTGTACTGGTGCCAATTGCTGAGTTATGTCTGAGGTGGTGCAAGGGTTCAAAACTAAGCAGGATTGGGAGTTTGGTCTTTTTATTGGCCTTCAAGAGCAGGAAGAAAAATTATGTGACATGAACAAATAGCTTCTGATTACCTGCAGGCTGTTACAATTCACTGCATGTTGGCCAAATCCATAACTAGGCATAGGACTGCAAATAATAACATTTACAGGACTCAAAACATAACAGATCAAGGATCTTGCTTTAGTTCTGGTTCCTGAAAGGCCTGAAATAGAAGGACAGTGTCTGTTACCAAAAGAATTAAGGCTAGTTCCCAAATAGTTAGAAAGTTCTCAGTGGGCAATTTTAGGATTTGGATCCTGCACCAGAAGGTTAACATGAGGAATGCTACTAGTATGGGCACATGCTGGCAGCAATAATTCATAGCTAGTCTTCATTCCATAGGATGCCCTGAAGAAAGGAGGTTTAGCCTTTTCACCACACCTAACACCCTCGTCCTAAGAATAGCTCAGATTGAATGGGACAACCTGGACGGCCACATAATTTTTTGCTATTTCTGAGCTGCCACTCAAGACAAGCTTAGATTACACTTGGGATTAGTAGAAAGGTGATAAAGATTCAGTTTATTATTAGGTGAACAAAGACAACAAAGATGACGGCTGATACCAGCTGGGCAACTTTTCACGGATATTTCTGGAGAAGATACGGTATACTAAGCTAAGATGGATGGTAGGTTAGCAGCTAGAATTTGAGTAACAGGCAGTAAAGGGCAAAACTGTTGCTGCATTTTGAAATATTTCTGAAATAAGATGTAGACTGCAGAAGTACAGTGATGTGGCTCACAATTTGTTTGGACTGGGTTAATTTAGGCCAGTTTTCCTGGATGCATATATTGATAGACTCACTGATAGGACCATTATTTACTTATTCTACAACCTTTCTGCCCTCATTGCAGCACATGGGTGTCTTTCAGATTCCACCAGAAGAGCAATCCTTTTGGTCCCTATCCACCCTATGCCACAGCTAAACCTATATGCTGATCCGGTCTGCAACAAAACAAAAAAAAACTGCTGGCCATTTTTTTGCCAATCCTTATCTTACTGATGGGGATTTTGCATGACCTGTCAATCAAACTAAAACTTCATTCCCTCCTTGTTCCATCCATAATTGAATTCTTAATACAAGACCCAACTGTAAACATGGTTCTCAGATTTGGTTTATACCTTTGCTCTGGAGGATCTGGCAGGTTCTCCAGCCTAACCCTTACTCCACCTTTTCTGTCCATTTTGTCCATTTTGTCCATTTTGTCTTAGGCAAAGTCTTACCTCAGAACAGAAAGTTTAGTGCCATGAAATCACAGTACCATTTCTCATTGTTTTCCTATCTATCTTGCAGGATTTAATGACTAGCCTTAACCTTATCCTCAGAATAAATCAGGAAGAAACTGTCTTGCTGGCTTCAGCATCTTTATATCTTGCAGTATTCAGCCATAATCATAAATTCTTCAGTGCCCACTGTTCTAACCCCCAACCCTCAGCCTTGGACATAACCTACCATATACCTGTACCTGCAGACACAGAATTACCACTGCTGGAGAGCCAACATCCTTTCAAAGAACATTTACCCTTCGACTACTTGTTCAGCTCATGCTATAAGAATCATGTGCTCTTTAGTTTGTCTTACAGATGGAATTCAGGTTAAAACAAGGTGCTGCCATCAGATCCAAGTGCTATCATCCTGAATACTACAGCATCTAACTAGGATATGTTTATACTGTGTACAGGGGAGTTCAAGGCAATATCACATAGAAATACTAGATCTGGGGGAACTTAGATTTACACTCGTAGAGCCTGCAAATTCAGGCCATAAAAGGGATATTTCTACATTATTGGGGTACCTAAATCTAAGGTACATGACAGTGCCTCTGAGCACATGAGTGTGAAGCCATTATCTCACTTCCAGACTTAAGTACTGGCAGATCATTTGTGCAGAAATGGGTCTCCTGAACACAGCAGCAAAATAAGACTGCAATAACACTCAGGTTTTACAGTAGCTTAGCAGCAGGAATTAAATTCTCTTCTGGCTTCCTGGCAGATCTTCTCCAAAGCACTTCATCTATCATGGTGTGTGATTTCTGCAGTGGAAACAACCAATATCCACTAGTGAAACTGCTCTGGCTTTTAAAACTAATTGAAGTACAACTTGGAAAACACGGTGGATATGGCTTTGCTAGTGAGGTCTTAGGATTAGAAGAATTGATCAAAGGAGGGAGACCTCAGCTTCTGTCCCTCCTTTAAAGAATATTCATGCATTTCATCCTGCAGCTTTTTCATATGTAAGCTGTTGGGACAAATGCCAGGACTTATATCTTCCCCTCATCAAGAAAAGTGTGAAGTTAGAAGACGTGCACAAAATACTCCCTCCTACTCTTAGAAGAAGCCAGTGCACATCTTTCTTTACTAACAGCACTGGTAGTGTTATTTCTCAAAAATATTGGTAGATTTTCAACGAAATGCACCATGGAGAATTGATCAAACAGGCCAATGTTTGTAAGTTGTCCTGTAAAATTCTAGCAAGACTGGGGAGGAGGACGGGTATGGTTTGGGATCCAACGTGAATTACAAGCCTCTCTGAGGCTGGTGGTTGCTGTTAGCACTTTCTGGCTCAGCTGGAGCAATCCAGTTCCATTCTCTAGTAAGAATAACAAATTTAGTTTTGATACCTTTGTTATCACTTTGATAGAACATGTTTTGACCAAGCACAATTTCTGAAGATAATCTTCTAGATTCATAACCAATACAGGTTATATTAACCCCTTGGAGATACAGCCCAAGTACATTTGGCTGCATAATCAATGCTGGGAAGAACCTTTTCTGCCAGTGATGGGTGTACTGATTGCCTTTGCAAGGATTCTGGGTCACTGATTGCAGCCTGTGCAGCTTGGAAGAGAAAGCCAGCAGCAAAAATTGCAAGGGTGACTAATTGAGAGCACAGACACAAGTAGTAGAGGGTAGGATACAAGAGATGTGTCGATTTTGAAATAAAGCAGTTTCACACTGTGCTTAGGGAAACATGACTTTCTGTAAGTAAACAAGATTAGACCAGAGACTACACCAGACATTAGAGTCTGCTTTTTAATTCTAGCAGAACAACTGAAGTCAATAGGTTTGAATTGTATACTAATATCAGGCACCATATGCAAATATTTTTCAGATTTATGATCTCTGCTTTTTAAATAAGAAGTGAAATTAATCAAAGCACTGAAAGAACTGAGGGAAAAAAACCCTGAAAATTAATGACTGCCTGCATGTCTCCATTTCTTGTCCATCAATAGCAGCTCTGAAACTTGTGGCCTAGATACTATAAACATTATACTCAGGCTTAGGTTTATGCACATTAGTCATATTGAAGATTCTGTTTGAGTAGTTTCTGTACTGTTTAAGAGACCAATATGGAAAAATGACTGCAACACCAAAGTCAGGAAAAGCCATTTATCTTCATACTTTTGTTTCTCCTTATGCAAACAAAAGGAAAATACATAAGACAGATTAGAATTTAACTGAGGAAAACAGGCTTTACAGCCTTAGCAATTAAATAGTTGAAATTATTATGACAAGTTCCATGTTGCTAATGCAGGCATTCAAAAGCAAAAGATACTATCGTTCTCCTGATGTCAGGTTAAAACTTTGAGTAAACACTAATGTGTTTCTCTCAATAAGGGTTTTCCAGAAGATTAACACAGAGACTTTGATTCTACAAATATCTGTACTTTTTAAATTTATGACAATAAGTAGTTGAAGTTAATCTACTGAAATGAGATGCAATATTTGCTTAGAACTTTGCCTTGTTTGATTGGAGACTCGATATAATAATCATAAAGAGTTTTTAATCAAAGGAATGTGAAGATACTCCTTAACTGTGTACATGGCAAAAGGAAAAATATTGTGAAATAAAGAGATCATGGATTTCCTATCAGTGATTGAGGTTATGTGAGTAATGAAGAAAAAAATGGTTTATCAGCACCAGACAGTAAGAATTTGACCATTATATCTTAATGTATTGCAAAGGAACAAGCAACTTATTAGATCTGTTTATATATACTATTCTTCCATTAGCAGAGTGACTTAAATTGTCTTTTTTTTATTTCAGAATTGAAAGGATGAAGAATAAATGTGTAGCTTTTAGAACATTGTATTTGACCAAAAATAATATTCAGATGTGCATAGCAGGAGAGATTAATAAAAGCCATACTGTTTATGAATCTAGAAGATTGTCTTCAGAAATTGTGTTCAGCCAAAACATGTTCCATCTAAGGGATAACAAGGGTATCAAAACTAAATATATGAGGAATAAAACTACTCTACGGGGCAATGGAAAACAAGAATGTTCTAAGCAACAGGATTCTTCTGGTTAATTTAGGCATGAGACTTAAAAAAGATACATATCCTACTAGAGATTTCTAGTCCATTTCCACTATTAAGTTGAAAGAAAAAAAAGAATGGATAGTCTGCCTCAGGCAAATGGAATTAATGTGTTTGATACAACATCCACTGAGTTTATGGTAAAAAAACCCAATCTCTTCCCAGTTTTTGACCTATGTTGAGAGGCTTATGGATCCAGAGGGTAGAAAACAGAACAGGGGCATTGTAAAATTAATTCTGTTCCAAGCTCTCACACAAATCTCCTGTATGACTTTGGAGAACTCACATCATGTGCCTTTCATTCCCTTAAAAACATTGTGCCTGTTGTATGAGGTTAGATAGCAGCCCTTGTGAGACAAGGGCTTTTACTCTGTGTTTGTACAGCACAAGCGCAACAATGTCAGGTCTTAAATTAAAATCTCTAGGTACAGTGAATAAATATGGGCACATTCAGCAAAAATAAGATATACAACAAAAACGATTGCACATGACAGTACAATAAAACAACAAAAATGGACTGCTTGGATTTGACACCATCTGAGTGTTAAAGGCAACACTGAGTAGAGATATGTAATGTATCTCTGATTCTTGCTATTGACCCCAAAATGAAGCTAGAGAGCAACTTTAGGATTTTTGTAAGACAAGTTCTGCCTTGCAAAACATAATTGGATCTGTTGGCAGCAATTACTCTTAAGTGGAGACTCATAATTTTCCCTTTGATAATTATGTTGCAAGGTTTGAAAGAGATTTGAATACTGATGCACCTAATTGTCCTTTCATACAAATGAAAGTTCCCAGTAAGGCTGATAGAAGTGTGAGTGACAGCTGAAAACTCAGTCCAGGTAAGATACAGCAGATCCAGCAGTTAGTTATGAGCAGCTACTCCTCATCTCAGACTTGCCTGGTTTATTACAATGTCCTTTTAAAAACTATGGGGAAATCACTCCTCACACAGCACAAAAAAAAAAAAAAAATACGCTTTAGCTTTTTGAAGACAGCTGCAGTGCATCAGAGGAGTAAACTTAGTCTCGTTTATGTCATTGCTAGTTGATGTCTCAGATTTCCTGTGCTCGAGTTAGCAAACACTTGAAGATAAAAATCTGACCTTGGGTTTTCTGCTTGGAGAGAAGTCTGTGGAATGAACAACAGATCTGAAGAGTTTGTGGCAAGCTGTGTTGCTGAAGAGAAATAGTGCATCATGCTGCAACAGATAAATTTTCCAGAGTACTTAAGGTTTCTTGCTCATTTATAATCACATTACACTTCAGAAGTTGTACCAAAGACACGAATAACTGAAGCCAGGTTATTACTTCAGGGTGAGGTAAGTCTCCTAGCCCACAAGAATTCCCAGGAAGTGTTACTCACCACTGCTCAGAGATCTAGGTGCTTGCTGGGACTCTCATAGGTAAAAAAACCTTAATGACTAAAGTGTGGGTGTAGATCTTTAACCATAGCAGCCTACATTGCAGCCTCTCCCAAATGGATGCTTAAAAGCTCCATTATCACCTCTCTTTTGCTCAGATTTGCAATAAGGTGTTTGCAATATTTATCCTACAAAGACAGACCTTTTTCAAACAATGAGCCATTCCAATAAAGTCAGTGAGTATATCTGCTTTAATACAGGAAACAGCAGGGAGACATTTGCTTATTGATGATGTTCAAGGTCATGTCACCTATTTCATTTACTGGAAGTATGTAGATTTTGCCTAGGACCAATAGACAAATGATCCTTGTGAGATTTCAAAATGAAAATGTCAGTTAGTAAAGAAGAACTTTCTAATTTCTACGTTCCTCAGATGTGTCTATGGAGAAAAGATTCAAGTATTTTATAGGCACTACATATTTTTAGCTATTCCAATTACTAAGTGTATCATAGAGTAACAGAATTGGTAAATGGTCTAGAATACAAGTCCTGTGAAGAGTGGCTGAAGGAGGTGGGGTTGTTTGGTCTGGAGAAAGGAAGCTCAGGGGAGATCTTACTCTTCTCTACAACTACCTGAAAGGAGATTGTGGCAAAGTAGGTGTTGATCTCTTCTCCCAGTTAACAAGTAAACAGATGAGAGGAAATGGCTTCAAGTTGTGTCAGGGGAGTTCGAGTTTGGAAACATTTTTAGCTTAAGAAAGATTTCTTCACTGAAAGGGTTGTCAAGCATTGGAACAGGCTGCCCAGGAAGTGATTGAGTCACCATCCCCGAAGGTATTTAAAAAGCATGTAGATGTGGTGCTTAGGGACATGCTTTAGTAACAGTTAGACTTAAATATAAGTATATTTTAAATGATAATGAAATAATTTTAATTCCATCAATAAGTAACCCAGAAAAATAGTCAACTGTAGGTACTAAAGTTAGGGGGGTCTTTTTTCCCTTATCTGGTTAATGGCCCAGCTAAGAATTCTGTGAGTTCCAGCAGAGTTAATTGAAGGAAGTTGCTCTACAGAAAAAGACCTGCAGGTGCTGGTGAACACCAAGTGGAACATGAGCCAGCAATATGCCCTTGTGGCAACGAAAGCTTATCGTGGGCTACTCTAGAAGGAGCACTGCCAGCAGGTTGATGGAGGTGATCCTTCACTCTGCAATGGTGAGGCCACAGCTGCAGTGCTGTGTCCAGGTCTGTTCTTCCCAGTACAACAGAAATACAGAGCTAAAGGAAAAAAATCATGCAGAGGGTCATGAAGAAGGTTAAAAGACTGGACAATCTGTCCTATGAGGAAAGGCTGAGAGAGATGGAACTGTTCAGCCCGGGAAAAGAAAGTTTAGGAGGGAGCTCATCAATGTGTACAAATATCTGAAAAGAGGATATAGAGAATATGGATCCAGGCTCTTCTCAGTGTCCAGTGACAGACTAAGAGTCAATGGGCACAAACTGGAACACAGGAGGTTCTGTCTGAACATCAGGAAACACTTCTTTACTGTGCAGGTGACTGGCACAGGTTGTCCAGAGAAGTGGTAGAGTCTCCATCCTTGGAGATATTCAAAGGCTGTCTGGACACTGTCCTGGACAGCCATCTCTAGGTGTCTTTGCAGGGGGATTGGACAAGATGACCTTCAGAGGTCCCTTCCAACTCAGCCCTTCTGTGATTTTGTGATCTGATTATGAGTGCTCCGAATCACTAATGATGGTGCTTAGTAATTCTTGGAACACTGGCAAAATTCGAGATAATAGAAGAAAATTTATGCTATTATTCTCTCTATATAGAAGAAATATTATGCTAATATTTTATAATATTAAAAACACCTATTAGAAAATAACAGTCTTGGCCAAGATACTAGAATGGCTGGAAAAGAGTTGAAGAGTGAGGAATTAAATATGATAGTGTAATTACAGCTAAGCATTATGGGTGCAAGCAATGGATATTTTCATTAACTTGATTGTTTAATGGCATTGTATTCTGGGATGCAAATACAAACACTCCACCCTAAAAAAAATTATTTACTAAATTGCTTTGTGACAATTTAATAATAATTTAAAAACCCAAAAAACTTTGACAGAATTTAAATTACAGTTATAGAATCTTTATGTTTAAGCCAGAATACATTGGTAGCATTTATAATTAATTTATTCAGGTTTTCATCCCTCAATCTGAGCAAAAAAATAACATATAAAATGACTAATAAGATATAAAGGTGAGATTGGAGAGCTGGACACTAATGAATAGGACAGATTACTGACAGAAGTCAAACCAGGCTACTGGGTAAACAGCCCCTAAGTGGGGGAAAAAGGAGTAAGCAACCAAATCAACAACCCATACTCACCAAGAGAGTATCGGCTTACGAGACAGGAGTAGTCATATAGTCATATGTTATGTCTTAAGAAGACTCTGTCCTGCACTGTATGGTCAGATCAATATGAACACACTGTGAAACTGTCCAAGAGCAATAAGGAAACAATCCCTATGCAGCCTGGAGCTCAAGACTGCACAGATTAAAACATTACTACTTTTTGTATCCATGCTAATGCCACTGGAATTATGTGTATAGTTCTAATAGCTAGAAGAGTAGGAGAGAAGTTACAGAAGATTTAGAGAAAATAAATCACAAGGACAACTAAGATGTAGAAAATGTTCCTTATAATGGAGGACTTTCAACTGCTACCAAAAAAGAGATAAACTCTCTGCTTTACATGGGGCTGAAAATGTTGTCATGTCTCTGAGATAACTGTATCTTTCAATCCAGCAAAGTCTAGTTGAATGCTGGAACTTGCTTAAGTATAGCATCAACTACATTTAATTAGGTTTTATGTTTCTCTAATTCTCCAGCCCATCGTCTTGAGAAAAAACCTGCTTCTTAAGACCTCCCAGTGGCTGATGACTCACACAGCAAAAGAACTTTGTGCAGCAGAAACATAATATATGCAGATAGCTTTTTCAGTTATCTCAGAGAGCCCCTTTGGCTCATTTTACTAATTCAATGCACATATTTCAGACTGTATGCTTTGAATTACAACTTTCTTTTCCCCTTCAGAATGAAAATATTCCTAATTATACAGTGAAAGTCCTGACATTTAGTCTCTCTAAATTGTTCATAGCTTTAAACTTCAGCATCCTCTCACGAATTTGTCTCAAACTGCTACTTACCTCTATTTTTTTTGTGTTTCTGTTTCAATAGTTGTAGCAATGCTCAGGTCATGACTTCAGGCAGAAAATATTCATGAGGATTTGCTGAATGCTAATAAGATGATCCCTTAGACAGTAGTAGAACAAATGTGGAAGGAGATGCAGATAGTAAAGAATGGTATTGCAGCAGAACCATGCAAGTGTATGTGTTTTGCAATGTTCTTTGAAGCATCAGGCATTCAAACTGCAGATGACACAAGCAAACAATAAGAAGTTCTTTTGAGCAGAAACAGTGAACAGCCCCATTAACAATGCTATTGTAATCCAGCATTATACTTTTGAAGTTAACAAAAGAAAGAACCGCAGAGATTAAACAATTAGCCAAAATCTGTATAAGATAAGAAAAGATGAATGAAGCAAATATCACATTGATTTAAAATTGTTCAGCTAAATCTACCTAATATCAAGGGTCTCAGTAAGAATTAGATTCCTGATTTGGCCTTTGGCTATGTATGAGTAAAGCCAGAGAGAAAGGTAAAAGGTCAACTCGATATCTCAAAAATTCAGCATAAATTTGGTCATCATTTAAGAAAGTCAGGTAAGATCTTGTAAAGCAAATTATTTAGCCAAGGAATCCTGAAACTATAACCACACAAAAGGGATAATCCAAGTGTTTGAATCCATGGTCAGTAAACAAAACACTCTAATTCCTAACTGCAATTTCTCCTGATTAATGTTCTTCAACAAAACCAGACACTCTTGTGACAGTTCCTCCAAATTCTTGCTATTTTGTCATCTCATTTGCTTCCTTCAACATCCGTCCTGCATGGCTGGGTCTGACAGACAGGCTGGTGATAAATCTACAAACTTAATATGTCATCAGGGAAGTGGCTGAGTCACCGTTTCTGGAGGCATTTAAAAGATATATAGATGTGGCACTCAGGGACATGGTCTAGTGGTGGATTTGGCAATGTTAGGTCTACAGTTTCACTCAATGATCTTAAAGGTCTTTTCCAACGGAAATGATTCTATCATCTTAAAAAAAGTTGTACTTTTCTACCTCAATGCAAAGTGAAGTAGATGACAATGTTCTTATTGAATAGCACTTTTTAAATTTGCCTGCCATAGATATGAAGAGGTAGGCTTATGTAAATTTTTGTTGCTTTTTTGGTAAAATCAAGTTACTACAGAAAATGTATCAGTATGTATTCTTACTTAAAATATGTCTGTTTGCTATCGTCTTGTAAACAGAAATATATCATTTGCATGTGTCTCAAGATGTGAATGCATCTAATTTCTTCCTACCACTACAGTATATCACAGACAATTTCCACGCTCATAAAGACCAACAAATTAATGTCAGTCCTTCATATCAATTGCTATTTTAGGTTAACCATGAGTTTATTTTCTATACAGATACTAAAATACTGTTTAGAAACAGTCTCTTTGAAGGGAAATGCACTTTCACTTTTCATAGGATGACAGCTATTGATCTCAGAATATTGTTTTTTGTTACGTCTCCTCACCTAATGCCATGTGTGTGGCTGGCCACGAAGCCCATTCATCCAGGCTATGTTCCATGGACTGATTTCCTGGCCTGGCCTCATCCTGACCCCATCAATACCCTGAGCCTGGCTCTGACCCTGGCTGCCTCCCCCAGACCCGATCCTTGCCACCACCCACAGGCTGATGGCCCAGCCAGGCTGTCCTGCTTGCCCCCAGCCCACCCTGCTCTCTGACTGGAGCAGTGGGACAGCCTCTGGCTGGCCATGCCCTCCCCTGCCCTGCCAGCCCAGGAAGCCCCTGCAGCTCCCAGTTCCCTGGGATGCCAGGGAGCACCCAGCACACACGTGCCTGGGCATGGCAAAACTACCTTCCCTCAAAACCCTCCCTGCGAATCAGATCTGCGGTGGAAATAAAAGCTAAAATCAAAGTCTGTTTGTCTCAGTATATTTGTAGTTTTTTGTGTGGCATTATGCAGGTGTGTATTGTCATCCTCACTTTTTCTTCATGTTCTTAGCTGTTTGTATGGAGCCATGTAAAGGAAGACACTCATTCATGGCATACTCACTGGGAAATCTTATCAGCATTAGAAAAAGTCTGTATCTTGGAAACTCAATATTAATAAGTCTTATCTGGAAACCTGGGGGGAAAGTGCTGTATTATTTTACTCTATATGAAGGTACTACTCTAGAATGATTTATTTTAACTATTCTATGAGATATATGGTTTTGAAAAACCAAACAAAAAATAGATGGAAGTTGAATATTTTGCATTTTAAAATCTTGTTTTGATTTGGTGATATTGAATGCTTCCCTTGTGGAGGTAGAGATGGTTTTTTGAGTATTGGTTGGCTGTACAGTGAACACAAGTCCCTCAGTCTGGGGAAGATAATTTACTCTACAATCTGAAATATCTGATATCTCTAAAAATTAAATATTTTCTCTACATATACTGTCTTATAGAATTAGGTCAAATTCCAATATAATTTTTGAAGTATAAGTCTGAGTAACTTTGTTGACTTCAATCTGGAGACCTGGAAAGTTCTAGCATTTATATATTTTCATGTTTTCTCCTGTCATCAACATGGCAGCCTTCCCAACTTTTGTGTGGATGACAAAATTATATCCCCAGTTACTTCCCCCAGAATGATATTGATCAGCTTAATAGATTTTGGCACTATGCCCAGAATTTTCTTTAATAAATAATTTTCCTACCCTCTAAAGATTTTTTTGTCTTGAATTTACAGTTTTTATAACAAGCCTCTTTGATTAAAAGCACTATTAAGTATGGTTAAGAATGAATGGAATCAAATTTAAGCAATTCATCATTTTCAATTCCACAAGCCAATATTTGTAAGTATAGAATAGCTCTGACTGTCCCTTACTGAGATACAGGCAATTTTTCAAAGCATAATGCCTGTCCAACCTGGAAAACAGCCACAGGATATGTTACAAAAATTCCATTCCTTGGCATTTTTGCAGCTATCATGCTTTATGAGCCTGCAGAGGTTGTTGACTGTTCTCTGTAGAGTTTACTTCTTGCAGACTGTAAATGGTAAGTTTACCATGTCTCTCTGTAAATGACCTTGTTATACTTGCATTCTTTTCACTAATACAGACTAGGTGTCGCTGCCCCGGCTGGCTGGCCCGGGCACACGAGTGAGAGAGGCTTTGGCGCTTCGCTCAAGGACTCAGTCAGAGGCTGGAGCTGTTATGCAGAGATTGTTTATTCTAATGTTATCTATAGCTGCGGTGCCCTGAACAGTAGCAGGTTCACCTTGCAGGAGAAAAGTAGCGTAGAACTGCCCCCGGCTGGGTGTAGCAGAACTTTTATACCCTTTTTCAAGTCCAACCAGACGACAGAACGTTTCGTTATTTTTACTTTTATACCAATTAATTCTAACCTGTTCTAGACATGCAATTTCCTGTCTTATCTCTATTCTACCAATGAAACTATTCTCCCATCACCAAGAACATGGAGGACAGTGAAGAAGAAGAAGGAAAAGGTGACCACACCCTTTAGACTCCATCTTGACCCCCCTGTACATGTCGTACCCCCATGTACATGTTATCAGATCTTTTATATACTACATTTCACCCGGTGCAAAATGACTATCAGTGCTTATATTAAACTCTTGTGGCTTGCAGCTCATCTCTCAGAGTCGGTAAAGTTCTCCAAGGACAAAGATCAAAGGCAGTGCCCTCTGGGGCACCCCCATTTCGGGGTATCAGGTCCCCTAAATTAGACAGAGGCATGTCGTGGATTCCGACAACTAGGTTTTCTTTTTGCAGGTAGGTATTTCTGGACTCAAACACCAAATGGAACCAGAGCTTTAAGGAACGAGTATTTGCAAAGTCAGGTGTGTGATCTGCGAGCTCAGAGAAGGCAAATTGCTGTTCTTTCATCCTCGCTGTCTTGTGTAGTGTACCCAAGCCACATTCACCTGTTCCCTTCTGTGCCCATGGGTATTCTCTGATGTCAGGATTCAAAACTAAAGGATTTCTAAGAGATGGAGAGACCGACAGACAGACAGACAATTATGTTGATGGTGGGTTGATCCCAGCTGACTGTAAGCCCCGACCCAGTCACTTGCTCACTTTCCCCAGAGGACTGGAGGAGACAATCAAAAATGACAGAAGTGAGATAAAAAACCCCAAAGGTTGAGATAAGGACAATGTAATAAGTGAAGGAAAGGGGAAAAAAAACAAGAAAAAACCACAAAAAATAGTAAAACAGAAAAATACCCAAGTGATACAAAAACAATCACTCACTACCATCACACCAATGCCCAGATATTCACCAAGAAACAGTTATTTTGGAAAAACTCCCCTCTATTTTGCTGCTTAGCATGATACTATATGGTCTAGAACATCCCTTTGGTCAGCTGGGGTCAGCTGTTCTGGGGCTGTGTCCCTTCCCCACCTGTTGTTCACTCTCAGCCTGCTCCACTGGGATCACAAAGTGACAAACAGAGAAGGCTTTGGCACAGTATAAAAAAAATTCAGCAACAGCTAAAACACTGTTTTAGTCAACCATTTAAAATACAGTAACAAATAGGCTGCTGTGAAAAAAATTATCTCCTTCCCAGAAAAATCCAGAATGGTGCTTTTCAAGAAATGAGCGTGCATAGTCTTTACTGAACAAACCCGAGGGCAGAATTTGTTTCAGTCCGCTGTCTACTGTGTGTAGCTTGTTTGGCTTAATACACTGATGGTATTTCCTTGGCCAAGACTAGGTGTGCTTTGGTGATACTCTGCTTAAGCACAGTCTTAATATTTCTGTTTGTGAGACTAATCTAGAAGATTCTATATTAGAAAATAGAAACAAAAGAGACAGAGAGGTCATTAAAATACTTTGCTGAAAAATATGATGTGCTACTCCCTGTCCTGTCAATCTGTCTTTTCACTGAAGAACTGTAGCACAGTAGAATCATGCTCATTTCTAGACACAACTTGGCTAATAGCAGCTCCTTCTTCCTAGAAAGTAGACGGGCAGGCTATCTTCTATTCTTGTAAATAAAACAAAGTCAGTGAATGGGTCATTGGGCCAGAATCCTAGTGACTTGAGCTAGATTCCCAGTGACTAGCATCTAACCAACACTCGCCTCTGGCTTCTACGAGGAGTTCAATTTTAGTTCTCAGAAGCTGTGCTGCCACACCTCAGAGAGGTGGTTTTGTAGGATAAGACAAAGTGTGTCTCTTCTTGCCTCTCTGAGGCAGGAGCATCTGAGTGTACAAAGCTTGCTGGGCAGTGCTGAAGGGTAGTGAAGGACCAAAGGAAGTAAACCTAAAGCAGCGCTGTTCACACAATGTATTGAAAATAGACTCTGGCACATTCTTGTCCCTGGACTGTTCCTAGGCATTGTCTCAGAGAGTGCTACTTGTCACAAACCAAAATTATGTCAGGAGCTAAGCAGTGGGAAGAATTAATGATACCTTATTCAATCTCACGTCTTAACCCAGATCGGTTTTGCACCAGAGACAAAGCCACCGGGTCTGAAAAAGACCTTTTCCACCGCAATACTAAAATGTGGATTTCTATTGCCATCTGAGGTACAGCTTTCCCAGACCACCACAGCTGAATGGCTAATGAACCAGCGGCACGCACCTGGTTTGTTGCTAGTGATAAAGAGTTATATTGCTATTACCAACTGGCAGCTCTTATTTTAGGAACGTATCTGAAATTAATGATGGTTTTCAGATAAAGTAGCTTTCCCCCTGTAGCATAACTCAGATGCATGTAGTTCGTGCTCAGACAAAAGCCAAGAGGCTTGTTAACCAAGAGGAGGACTGTGTTGTGGATTTGGGAAACCACATGAACGTCACTGCAAAGCACTGCCAAGTTGCAGCACAGGATTGTCATAACATCTGGCATTCATATTCTTTGATTTTCTCAGTGAGGAGGCAGTCATGAGGCTGCTTTTGACTACCTTTGTTTTGTGACTTTCTCTCTTTTCTTTCCCAGCTGCTAGCAAAAGTCTGTATACAAACCATACAACTGCAGAGAAATTCAAATATGCTTTCAGCATTTGGTGCCCTTTGAGACGCTGAAGGAAAAATGGCACTTGATTCAGAAACACAAAATTCAAGTATTACAAACGTTTCACAGAACTGCAAGTTCACACCAAGGCACCATGTCTCCAAAACTAAAGAGAAATATTTGGCATGCTAAAGTTCTCTGTTGAAGGAATTTTTCACCAGTTCACATAAAGGGCCTCTCCTGAGCAATATGGAGCCAGGGTCAAGGAAAATTAAGATGCTGTGCAAGATAACATCCAGGCCATGTGGTGCTTATAATGAGCAATCGATTGCTAATGCTTGCACTGTTTATGGATTGTGAAATGCCTTGGGACATGTTTTAATGATATGTTACTGGGTACTGAAATGCCTGTTTTGCTTATTTTTTAGACTCCTGGTGTGAAAAGACTGCCAATCTGCAAGGGTTATAGTATGCTAAATTGATTTTATAGATTGTGTTGGTAAAGGTCAATTCATTTAGCAAATAAAATATAATTTATCTTCAAGCTTGCTTATTAGGGGCATAGTGTGCCATTTAATTGGTTCATGTAAATTGTGTGAGCTTTTGTGTATGTCTGCACATTTTAATGAAAACTTTTTGCAGATCAGTGGCTTCCTCTTTCTTGCATTTAAAGCACTGAGAACATGTGCTTAAACATGGTAACTTAGGAAAATCTTGATGACAAGTAAATGTACTTCAATCACTAAACAAGGTTCAACTTGTAATTAAAAAATGAATGTGAAGGTATCTTTGATAGAAGGAGAGAAGGATTTCCTGGTAGCTCAGCACTAAATTCAGTAGAAGGGGAAATTGTCTGTTTTGCCAGGTGTGTTTGGCTTAATTATTCTGCATCTCTTTCCCAACACTGTATTTCCAGCATCACCTACCCCAAGGTGGTCACTCCCCATGATAAAAGAAACTGGAAAAAACACAATCCAAACACTAGATGTATTGCTACTTCATAAATGTAACAATAGCCCTGATGCATCACAGGCCAGTTGGGAATTGTTGAAGATCAGATTCTGGGAGCACTGTCAATCACAACTTCAAATTGCACAAATAGGAGGCTTTGTTGGACTGCTGGCTAGTGTCTTTTTTCTTTCATGATTGTTCATTTGGCACTGTTACCCAAACCTATGAAAGCCCAGCTTAGTGAGAGTGCATTATGAGACTAATTGTTTTGTTACTGAAGCCAAAATTATGGTGCTTGGCCTATTCTCTTCATCTGTTCACCAAAGTTAAAGTATCCCTCTCTGAGCAATAATCTGCATAGGAACACAACCTTAGCTTTCTGTAATGGGTGTTACCTGACCGTCAGAAATCAGCAGGTTCTTGCTGGTACTCTCTAGGAAAAAGTGGGGCTTTAATGCTGTATAAGGCTTTCTAAATTGGCATCCATCTTCCAGTAAGAAGAGGGACAGAGTGGTCAGAAGACACAGAACCAAGAAGCTGTAGGAATAATAAGGGCTGCAGTTGTCTGTACTTGAGGCAGTCACTTTCATCTCCTTGACAGTCTTATTGCAAGCTGAACATGTACAGAAGTGAGAGACTGGCATGTACTTGAGACTTGAGGAAAAAGCCTCGGTACAGAACCCGAAACATCATTGCTACATTATTGGGATATTTTAAGTGAAAACCAGGCTTTTCCTGTGAGAAGTGACTTTGAGGAGGAAGATCACCTCAAACAATTTTACAGATAAATTCTCTTAGAGGGGTGACTATAGTGGCTCTGAGGCCTTTGGCCTCCTTAGCTTAAATGGGTGGAGAGATGCATGCAGTGAAAAATTATTGTTTTTAAATAGAAGAACACTAATCCCTTTGATATGTAAATATTCATTGCTCTCTTTGTGTTAAAGAATTTGAATTCCCTTCTGATTTGGCGAATGTTATTTTATTCACAGTTCTGTGAAATACAGTTGGAATCAATTCACTTTATTTAAAAGAAGGGCATCTCTCCATCCTGCACCCCAGTCTAACGTCAGGAGCCAACTCTGTACAGGAAGAGCCTCAGACCCCTAATTTGCATTTGTGAGATTAACTTGTTGGTTTGGAACCAAGGAAAGCTAAAATTTCAGTAGGGTGGCACCACTACAAAACTACTGTGAAGAGGAGCAGAATCAGTACAGGCACTGCTCTGTGTCTCACGCTGTTGAGAGTACCTTGACTAAGAGTTGATCCTCAGTTGCACTGCCTCTGTATTTAGCATTGCAACTGTTTAATATCCCACAGACAGAAAGGGGATGACTAATTCAAGAACCTTCTTTTATTAATGATCTCGGTTTTTAATCAGCAGATGTTTACTTCATCCACCTTTCAGCTATTTAAAGATATTCCTCTTGCTTATCTTTGAAGTTCCTTGTTTACTCCTCGTTGTGCGTGACAAGTTTAGACATACTATGCTAATTCAGTTTTTTTTCAAGTCTGTGGCATAAGAACAGATCTGAAAGCTAGTTTTCATTGCATTTTTATATTCTCATAGCTGAGAGATAATCAGACAGATTCTTCCTGAAGCTCTGTAGCTTGTAGTACTGTCAGCAGAAAGAAGACAAGCACAGTTACGTCCCAGAGCATTCAGAGTCTGCACATGGGCTACACCATGACAGTCTGTAAAGAGAGGTGCTGCAGGACGCAGCATGACAATCCCTCCACTGCACTCTCCTGGTGTGAATTGCCTTGTTAGAGGCTTGAAACACAGCCACAATATCACCAAACAGCACTGCACATGTACCAAGACATCTCAATAAAGCTTATGTTAAACTGTCCCTGGGGGCAAGAGAGCCTTCAGCTGATGGTTTAACTACATTTATTTGGTGAGGAGTAATGAATTATTGCTTCTATGAAGCATGAATATTTTGTGGGTGGTGATATTTGTTAAAAACGAGTGTTTGGAAGATCTGGGGTAGCAAGAAGAGGGCTAATGCCAGGCTCTACAGTGTTGAAACACAAATCAGGTATTTCTTGACATAAATAGATAGAACAACACTAACTTTCCCCAGTGGAATGAATCTTACTGACAGTATGACTCTTCTGGAGTATTCATTATGCTCTGGGACGAAAATAGAACTGTTTTGTTTTTTAAAATCTGGTTATCTGAAAACCAGGTATTTTGCTTGGCGTAACAAATTACCCATTATGCAGATGACAGACAGATTTTAATAGGGCTGACATCTGGAGTATGTTAATTAGACATACATCAGCAGTACCCTTATATCAGAATCACAACATTTGTTTAATTCTATCTTGCATGTCAGTGGAATATGCTTCAAAACAGAAATATTTTCAAATTTTTGAAGAATGCATTCAAGCATTAACCTTCAGGGTATCAGTCATTATCTGTGATTAATGACTAACTTGTAATAAACAGCTCAAAGTAAAGACAAAATTAATGTTGCAGCCAAACATCAGCAGATAAAATTTGTCTGAGCAGCTGTGTTTCGAAATCAACTGTCACCTAAAATGTCACATAATCCATGTGATATTATGAAGTAGATGTTTGGCTCAAAAGAGGATCAAGTGATAAGTATGCTCTGTTGTTAAACTGAAACTGGCCTTCTGAGGATTTCACTCTCATGCTGACATGTAGCTGGTCTGCTGGTGAACCTATGCTGAAGTGTTTTCTTCTCTCTGTAGATGACAGTTCAGACACTGGGCATTCCTCAAAGACAAAAAGAAGCTCAAGATGCAAAGTCGTCATTGCTTATATGACAGTTTAAGTGGGATAAGCATGTCAATACAGAATACTGCCATGGGGCTTTTCCCTAAGTAAACAGGGAGAAGGAAAATAAATTTTACATGATTTCACAGTTATAGTTCCCCCAAGAATCAGACTAGGGAGAAAGTAGCTGATGCAACTGAAGAACATGTGTGATTTCTAAAACCCTGCATTTGCCACTATTTCACTTTCCTCCTTCTCTAAAATTCAGCTAACATATTTCTATTCATTTTTGATGGAAACAAAATTTTTTTAGGTACAAAAGGAAATACCGTGGGGGATATGGCTGATAGCAAGATTTTGGAAAACCATCTTCAAAATCTAAGAAATGTAAGTTTTTTTGCAGAGCTCCTAATTTATATGACTGCCACCATGAAGGAATAAACATAATAAAACACACGCAGACTCACATGATGGGAAACTTACTAAGCTCGGCTACTGCCTAGAAATGAGATCCAGCAGCACCTTGTTACAAGCTACTGCCCAAGCCACACAGAGGTTCTGTGAGCTGCTGATAATGAAAAGAATGAGGAAAAGTGTTGCATCAAGCAAGTCTGACATTCAGAATAAGCCATCTTTTGCTCTCCAGTTTGAACCTTTCTGGAGGCATTTGGGTTACAGTTTCAGCACAGAGGTAGCAGATGTTTTCCTCATATAAAAGAGTCCACACCAGTTACATCATTCCATGGACTGCAAATTAAATAAGGCATGTCAACAAAGCCTATGTTGTAGTATGACACAGTGTGTGAAAGATATTGCTGTGGCTGTGTTGCCTGAAACAGGAATGTCTATACCAGTGAAGGGCTTCCTCACGGGTAGTTAAACCCTGTATGCTACTGTTGCACAAAGTTAATTTGTATGGCTTGAACTGCCAATCAATAATTTTTCCATTAACTTCGCAGTAATGAAAGGTACTGGAATGAAACTATTGATATATTTGATGGCTAATTCCAAAATAATAGTTTTGGAAAGGATTTTGTCTGACATTATTTATCACCTATGAGGAAGGTTTAAGTTTTCAATATTTTAAGTTGCCTAGAGAAGCAAAAGAAGCCCCTTAACCTTTAGTGCACTGAGTCTGTCTTCATTGTGATTTTCATCTGCCTGCACGTTCTCTTTATCTTTTATGATTTTTCTTTACTGATAAAAGTGTCGATTTTTATTATTTCACCAGAGTGAAAACATCTATTATCAACAAGTAATTAGAGCAAAACCATAAGTATGCCATTTGTCAGATTCCTGAAAACAGATTAGATGAATGTCTCTTAGAAGAGGTCTAAGATCTGATCCTAAATTCCATGACCAAATCTTCCACCAGTCTGAGAAAATTGACCAAATTGACCAAATCTGAGAAATTTTGAGGACTATAAGAAAAATGGATGAACAACCCTAAAAAGACAGGTTATTTCCATGTTGTCAGGGTTCCCTGTGGGTACTCATGAATGACTTTTCTTTCTGGCTAATTTTGTCCCACTGAACAGAACAAGAGGTCTCACTTATCTACGACATTCATATTTTTCATCCCATATAGAAGCAGCCTGTAAAACACAAACCAACAAATCTTGACTCCTTCCCATGCTCAGATACAGATGACAAGCAAGACTCATGTTTGGTTTCTCTTTCACAGGACAAAGGATAAACTGTCCACTGATCCAAAAAAGGTATATTGACATATGCCTCTGTTTACCCCAAACTGCACCTCCATCTGTTTTCATTTTCTCATGAGTATATAAAATGAGGGAATCACCCTCAGCAAGATAAAGCCCATCTTAAAGAAATAGCTGGGAAAAAGACACTACCAATGGTGGCTGTCCCTACAGCTTTTCCCTGCTTCAAGAACTGAGACAGTCCTTTTAATTCCTACCCAAAGATCACAGTAGAACTGTTAGCTAATTCCTGATGGTTAAAAATTCAAGACTTTCCCAGACTTGGTAAAAATCAAGTCATATTTCAGAATTAAGGAGAAGAATGAATCCAACTGCAGACATGTACCTCTAATTTTAAAACTGCACCAATTGTAAAGGTCTTTTACCAAAATCAATTTCTGTAATGTGAAAGAAAAAGAACAGTTGTTGAATTAATAACCTTTTTTCCCCTGGATTTTATCTGAATCTGAATTTCCACTTAATATATGCTATTATAAATGGCCAGTCCCACATCTCAGGACAAAAATACATAATACATAAAGGGAAAAAGTAATGGGGGGGAATGGAAGGCCACTTAATTCGTCTAAGATCAAGATCAGTTTTACTGCACTGTAGAATTCAAAATGAACCTGATGTGCTGAGTCTCCCATGAATTTCTTGCTTCAGTACAGAACAGCCTTACCAAGAACAAAAATTGTTTCTATACTTTAGTAAGCTTCTCAACATGCCTGGCTTTTTCCAGTCAGCTGAGAAGTTAGGGTAAACTGGGTGCTTATGCTATTAATAAAAGAAATGCAACACCTTCTCCATAGACAGACATCAATCCAGTGGTTTTAATATATATTAGCCCTCTGCCTTCTTTTGAGAATTTAGAACTTGAAATTACTTCTGATAATCAAAGTTCCCAGCAGTTTCAAATCCCGAAACCAAAGACTTTCTCAGTATACAAATACCAGACTCATGGGGTAAACAAGAGCAGAAAATAGGTAAAGATAAAGATAGTCATGAGCAAAAGAGACCTTGTACGGTAACCTCTGCACGTATCTTCTTCAAGAAGGCATAAAAATCTTGGAAAAGAAAGTGAATGCACTGGAAATTGTTGAAAAATAAGGTGTTTTCCACAAACGTGAAAACAAATCTCTGAAATGTGTTGCTAGTCACAGTGCATTTCAGAAATTAATGCACAAGTTACCTGTTTCTCTAAGCTGCAGTGGGTTTCCCGGCCAGCAAATGGCTTCTTCATGAAGAATGGCAGGAGCAGGGACAGGGCAGGGGGAAATGGCAGTAGTTAGGAGTATGAGGCACTTATTCATGGTTTAAAATAAAGACAATAGATACACAATACAGCACAAAATAAAGTGTTCTGGGATCTGACTTGTTGCCTTTTTTCAAATTTCAGGAAAAGATGTCTAAAATAACATCTGAAAGCACCTTATTGAGACACTGGAGGAAGCCTACCCCTCTCTAGCTGCAAACTGATATAAAAGTCCTTGCTACCTGTTCTGCACAGACCACTTTTTTAGTCATTTAAGAGTAGAGTTCCTAAGGTCCATTGCACGTTCTTTTAAATATGAGGTCCTAGATAACAAAAACCGCTTCAAGGAGGCACTGAAGTGTACAGTCTGACCTGCCCTTCATCTGCTTCAAGCGCAAAACAGAAAAGTACGTACAGAAAAGTACGTCTCAGACACATATCTTGATGTTTTTTCTCTCTCCATCCCTGCCTTGAATACCAGTACATACACATCAAGTGTCTGTATCTAATGTAACTGTATTATACACAGAGAAGGAGTCTCAGAAAAAGCATCCACACGACTCTATTCCTTTATGTCATACCTGGGACTTGTACACACTGGCATGTGTACATACACACATGCACACACAGAGCAAGTAACTATGCAGTTACTAGCTGGTTCCCATCTATAACTTGCTGTTTGTCCATGCAGTTGCTCTATGAGCCGAAACTTTAGACCAATGTGCCATCTAGTGACAATGTAGATGATCCTGAAAACCAAACTCAGATTCTACCATTTTATCTGAAATAGAAATCACTGCTTTCTGCCACAGGAGCCCTCTTCTCCTTGGAGGAGATTTATGTTTTCAGGTTTTCACTTGGTGCTGCAGGAGAATCTGTGGACTCTGTAGTCATGAATTTCCACAGAAACCTGTTTGTTTTGAAACAATGCTTAGCCTGCACCGGACAACTCTGTAACTCCTATTTCCAGAATTTCAGGCTCTGTCAAACACACACATTCTTAGAAAATCCTGTTTTATAATCATCCAAGAATCTCACTGGTATTCACAAGGGTGTGCCAGATGTGCAGTTCTGAAAGTTGTATCCTTGCAGCCCAGAAAGCCAACCATGTCCTGGGCTGCATCCAAAGCAGTGTGGCCAGCAGGTCGAGGAAGAGGATTCTGCCACTCTGCTCTGGTGAGACCCCACCTGTAGTGCTACATCCAGCTCAGGGGTTTTCAGCACAGCAAGGACATGGAACTGCTGGAGCAAGTCCAGAGGAGGACCACCAAGATGTTTAGAGGGATGGAGCACCTCTTGTATGAGGAAAGGCTGAGAGAATTGGTGTTTTTCAGCCTGGAGAAAAGAAGGCTCCAGGGATACCTTACAGCAGCCTTCCAGTACCTAAAGGGGTACTAAAAGAGAGTAGGAGAGAGACTTTTGCATTGGTATGTAGTGGCAGGACAAGGGGAGAATGGTCTTAAGATGAAAGAGGGTAAATTTAGATTAGGTATTAGGAAGAAATTCTTCACTATGAGAGAGGTGAGGCACTGGAACAGGTTACCCAAAGAAGCAGTAGATGCCCCATCCCCAGAAGTGTTCAAGGCCAGGCTGGACAGGGCTTTGAGCAACCTAGTTTAGTAAACACTGTCCCTGGTGTCCCATGGCAGGAGTGTTGGAACTAGATGATCTTTAAGGTCCCTTCCAACCTTAGCCATTCTATGATTCCATGACTTTATGATTTTATATTAGAGTCCTTCCCTTTTCTTCTCCTTTTCCTCTCTGCGGTTAGAACAGCTTGATTAGTTTATAATGGTCTTCATTTATATTTGAAAATGTCCAATTGCCGAGAAATTGGTGCAGGGAAAGCAGATGATGAAAGAGAGATTAACATTTTATTCTGAAAAATGCCCTTAATTTAAATATTAGCAAGAGGTGATCATTCAGCAGAGCAATGCCATCATGTGCACTGTAAGCGTATCTGAAGGACAGTGAAAAGATACCAGGAAGCTGACAGAAGTCCCTGAGTTTAATTTAGCTTTTTTTTTTTTTTTTAAATTACATGGGGTTTGGTTTTAAATAAAATATTTATCAACATAGTTATATATGGGTTCTATATATGTTAAACTTACATACATGTCAACAGACATATGTATATATATGTGTGTAACATGTGTGTGTGTTTGTGCATGTGTGTGTTTAAAAACAGACAAATTAATGTCAAATTAGTGTCTAAATAAAGATGAATGACTCACATGAATTCTTGAGTGGAGGTTTTCAATGGTGAATGCAAGAGAGAAAGACAGAACATAGCAGTACCAGGTATGTATTAGTACAAGAGAGCTCGTGTGGGTCAGAACTGGGATGATACGGCACTGAAAAGTCTACCAACAGAGGAATTGACTAAAAGTCACTTAAGTATGGATAAAGGTCAAGAAAAAAAATCAAGTGTTCGCAGTCATAAGAAGATAATCACTATTGAAACTTTTTAAAATTGAAGTTGCTCACTCAGCTGAGACTAAAGCAGAAGAGCTGATCCAAGCTGGAAAGTACCTGAGAAGCTAAAATAAGAAACAATTAACAAGAGAAACAATCAACAGAGAAACAATTATCAGTCTGTTGTAGTAATAGACGTGGCCACTATCACAGCAACGCAGTTGTCATTCTAGATGCTGTTTTGCCCAAAAAATAAACTCATTCATCTCAGCTAATATTAAAGTCAAGATCTAGAGCCAAGATGTACAAAGAAGTGACCGTAATGATTGTTTCTACTGCCACAAAGGTTTTGAAGTGACCAGTGACTTTGGTTAGCTCTATGTTTAGCATCCAAAGACTCAACTTTGCAGGATGTGCTTAGCCTTGTTATTTTTTAAAAATTTCACCATAGATCTACATAGCACTTTTTTTCTTTTTGTTACAGAGGGCAATGTACTGATCAGCTCCATTTAATATGCCAGTTTTCACCACAACCCAAATTTTGAATACACTAAACAATCACACCTTTTTAAACACATTATCCTTTCAGTCGTGTGTCCAGCACAACCAGCAGGAGCATTTGTAAATCCACAAGTAATTCTAAAATAATAATAAATTGTAGCTTTTAAAACTGAATCTGATTAATTGATGCATATCTAAGACAAACTTCATGGGCCAGACTAGCTGGGTTTGTCTGTCTTCTGCTATCATTTCTCAAGTGATACCATCAAACTTAAAAAGTTGCAGAAAGCTGTTTGGGGTGACAAGTGATGCCAGTTCCAAGCCTGCAGTTAAAAAAGCAGTAGATCAGAAGTAAAACTGCTCTCTCACAAGCTTTCATGAGTATAACATCCATAAAAGAAGAAATATTGTTTCATCTTCTGAGCTGAAGCTTCTAGATGGAGGATGTTTAGCAGTGAAGATACAGAAAGATATTTATAGTCTGCAGAGGCCTAGTTTTGCCTTCCAAGGATGACTTGGAGCACTAAAAGGACACTGTATTGACTCGTATTTCAGTCACAGAATGCAGAGCTTTACAGACAGGGCCCCAGAAATTCACTTATTCCAGAGCCACAGGCAGAAAAATAGGCAAAAGTGGTCATGATAGCACACCCTCTAACAAATACGTGGTATACCGTGAATTCTTGTAGGACTGTGAAAGTCCAGGTCAGCATGAAATCCTCTCTCCCTGCTCTGGGACAGCCTAGAGCAGCCAGCCAGATCTCATGGTCTCAGCCAGGTCTTTTGCTGGGACTCAGAAACAAATGATGGACCAATCCCCTCCTCTCGCCTGCTTCACCTCCTCTCAAGGTGTAATAGGATGGGACTGAGTGATAACAGCAAGTTATTAAACCTGACACGAGCAACATGCAGGTGGAAATACCTCATCATCGTTGGTATCTCTCCCGGAAAGGAATTAGACCTGTGAAAATGGACAGCTGCTGGGGAATTTCAGACATCACTGCAGCAAAGAGCAGATTTAACAGTGAAAGAGCTGTACAACCTGCCATGCACCTTTATGCAGATAGACAATAGAGATGGTCAGATTTTCATCTATTATTTCTGTTTCCCTTTGGGAAACACCTTTTTCAACAGCATAGGTTCAGGTAGTAAAACTATGTTAATATAATTGCAACATTTGCATTCCCAGTAAAGCTGTGGCTCAATTTGTAGTTCTTCAGTTTACAGTGCTCCACAAGCTGAAGTGATGCACTCCAAGAAACATCCTAAGACACCAAAGGCATCCTGGATCAGACTACAGGACATTAGTCAGATCCCATTCAGGTTGTCTCCCATGATTTCTCTTACCCAAACCTATGAAACTACCAGTGCTGTACAGAAGGGTGAGCAGAGACCCTGCTGAGTTCAGCTGGAGTCCAATGAAAAAGTTTGGAGTTATTTGCATGTCTGATGGACTTTGGGTAGCTCCCTAATAGCAGAGAAAGATAATAATAATGGCTAGAGACTGAGCCAGGGCAAGTGCATTAGTAAGGATAAGGAAATACCACACATGGAGGACCCTAGATCCACTAAATCACCCAGGATTTGAGAATCCCTGGAGGAGAAAACACAGGAGTTTTAGTGCCTGTTGCTATATGAACAGCAGATTCAATGGCTTTTAAATCCAAGACCTGTTTCTAAAAATTTTGATGTCTATTTGAGTCAAACAAGGCAAATCTGCAATTTTAAAAAGCCCAGAACTATCCAGCTACCAATTACAAAACCAGACTGAGTCACTCACTGTATCAGGTTTGATATTTATAAATAATTCCACGTGGATGTATATAGGAAAAAGCACAGTTCAGCCATCTGCCACACAGCTGGATGGCTTGTGTCACATGCTGGCTGATTTGAAGGCTGACAGGTGTAGCTTTCGTGAAAGAAAGAAGGAGCAAAGAGGAGCGATGGGGAGAAGAGAAGAAGCATTAGTGGGGGAGCATAAAATCTCCACAGTCTTTCCTGGTTTATGTTTGCTTTTCTATTTTCCTCAACAGTGTGTGATTTCAGCACCTCCCAGGTGTTCACTCAGCAGCAGAGCTAGTGCATCTAATGTGTGTAACACTGGTGTGCTGGCTTTTTTTGAGCTCTTTGGTGAGAAACAAGAGCCTGTGCTGGTGAGATGCACATAGTGGAGAGGACAGAGACCTTCCAGCAACCACCACAGTCTGCTGACTCCCTCTTTTTAGTTCCAATGAGTGTTTAAGTTCTGGATATGTTTGTGTTGCAAGATAAGTAAGTGTAGAAACCCTTCCATCAACGTACATGAAAACCTGAGCATCTGCACTTCTTTTCTAAAGCTTCCCCTCTTGCTGGGCTGGGAATGATGGAGAATCAAGAGAAGCAAAGTATCTGTGCTAGGAATGCCAACAACCACTGTCTCAGAGTCCATCTATGGTAAATAGCCAGGAAAACCTTACAAATGTTTAGAAAAGCCTCAGAATGGATGTGGGCTGACACAGGTAACATTTTGACTTGATAGAGTATAGTGCAGTACATATCTCATTCTAGAATAATTGAGTTGATTTTCAGCAGTTCTAATTACCTGCATGCCTGGTAACGGAGTGAGTGTCAGTGAAGGGTAAACAGCTAAATGCAGCAGTGTGAACCCTTGGTTTAAGTACTGGAAGGTAAATCAATATAATACAAATCTTCCTAATCACTTTGCATTTCAGCTTTGATCCGCAGCATAGTATGCAGAGATGTGTGTGAGTTAAAGGGAAACAAAAATTGAAGTAAGGAAACTGAAAAATTGCAAGTTCTTTGGATCTGAAACATCTAAAATGATGATTTCATATCATATGATTTCACATGTTTTCTCTTAACCACATATGCCATATTCAAATGTCTATGAAATAAAAATCCAAAGCTTTAAATCACTAAAGTGTGCTCAGCAGAAATGTGGTGAACACATTTATTCTCCAGATATCAGTCACGTGTGAAATGAGTTTGATATGTTCAATTTCTTTTCACAGCTAGCAGAAATCTTAGTTTCTTCCTTAGTACCAAAAATATATATGTATGTATGGTTTCCAATCCTATCTCACATTCAAAATTATCACCAAAGCTCATTGGCAAAGGTGCAGGGAATTTATTACAAGTAGTTTCTTGCAAAATATTACCTAGTTGTTGCAAGTGTTTCACTAAGAAGTCCTCCTATTATTGAAAAAAGTTCATAAAACTAAAACAGCTATATACAACTTTAAAATGGATGAAAAATGAGAGAGGTTCCCCATTCCTCAAGAGATCAATCCTTATTTGCACAATCTGAAGAAGCTGGCAGAAATTCAGTGTATATGGGAAGTAGGATTAAATACAAAACAAAGTAAATTAATGTTTTTGTCAGTTCACCTTGCATGCCCAAAATTTGCAGCCACAGACACCAGTTATTTTTTAAGTCAGCCGTTTACACAACCTCCCTCAGCATTAATCACCTGTGTCTGAACTGCTGTACTTGGTTGTGCAGTTGAGACAGGAGAGCTGCAATTTAGCAGGAGCTATTGCATATTGCACTGTGAATCAGGAGGTGGTTCTAATGTCACTTGAGAAAAGCCATGCTGTAGTTTGAACTTTCATTTGATATCATTAACTGTACTCCATGACTAATGCTGAAATACTAAGGGCTGTTTCTCATGGCCTCAAGCTTTACTCCCTAATGACCAAGAGGCACGTTAGACTCTGTGCCATTCCTCAGATGTGCATGGGAAATGTAAATGCTACAAAGGCAGATTTAATCCTTCAGTTGTGTGATGGAAAATGTCTAAGGAGTTATAATGAAAAAACCCCACAGCTTTCTTACAAACCACTTTAATCACATACTTTTCTCCAAGTTCAGGAAAATTTTATGAGCTAGATGAGACAATGAGAAAGGTCCCCTGCAGACGATGACAGCACAGCACTCAAAACCAGATACTGAACTTCCTTGTGTCACACCGTTCTGAAGTGCAAATGTGAATAGCAAAAATCAAAGGCCACTACTATCAAGACTATAACATTAAGTATCAAACAGGAGAAAGATGTAACTATGTTGGTTTCATTTCTCTAATGGCAAAGGGTTCCCTTCAAGGTGAAGAAAAGCCAGACTAGGAGACTGACCCCGTACTCTCATCTTCTCATGTAAAATAGTATCTCTCATTCTCAGACCATTAGACCAGATCGTCCTGCTGACTAGCCACCACAAATCTAGGATCATTCTACATGAGTTGAAATGTGAAAGAAAGAAGAGGACTTACTTTTCAATAGAGTCTAAAAAAAATGGTGGAGACAGAGCCAAAAAAAAAAAGTAAATGTTGGTGCTTCTTTCAGTGTCAAGGTTGGAGATGTTGTTTTACATGTTTTCCCTTCTCATTTCATGGACAGAAAATATCCTGCCTGCAGCAGGCTTCTTTCAAGACTTTCCAGTTCAAATTCCTCCCTCCTCCACTCTCTGAAGTGCACAAAAGCACGTCAACCTGCAGCACCAGGAGTTTTGTTATGTGACCTGGCTGGTGATGGCCAGCCTTCCTCCTGCCCATGGCAAAACCTGACCTTTGCTACAGATATTCTTCCCTGAGTGAGCCAGACTTGCTTCAGTCCTTGCTTCAGTTGTTTACAGGAGCTGGCTATCCACAGCTGCACTGAAACCAAGAAGACTTGTTGCTCAACCCTTGTAAGCATCTGGCTGTAGCAATAACAGTAACATCATTATTTAAGTAGTTGATGCAAAATCTCTTGCTGTGTTTCACTGCTGAGATTACATAGCACAAATCACTTATTTATAGCAGTTTATTAAAGCAGTCTCAAGCTAATTTAAATTAATTCTGCTTGGTCATTCTTCATCTAAGAGCTATTGTTCATCACTGCTCAGGCAACTCAAACTCCTGGAAGCATTCAAATATGAGAACCTATAATTTTTGAAAGCTCAGTTATAGGTCATTGATCTGCCTTTTGATGTAAATAATTATGCATGTTACTGAGAGCATGAAAAATCTGGAAGCCATGATAAGTACCAAATGCCGTTTTGCAGCAAAGGGTTAGATTCCCAACATGAGCATTTAACTGCACTGCTCAGCACAGCTGACATGTATTAATTCTTATTGACGGTCACCTGGAAAACACAGAGAATTAAGGACTAGGTACAGGCACAAAAAGCAACAAGCTGAAATACTGCTTTTGCTTCTTGTGTGTTGTCTGTGGGACGGAGTTTCCCTGACTGTACCTATGTAATGGATGCTGTGAGAGAGGAAACAGTTTGAACAGGACAAGTACCTGTCCTCAGGAGCTCTGCTGTGGGCTTTCTTTAAAGTGACTGACTGCAGAAGCTGCCAACAACCAGAGATGCGGGGAGGAATAAGGATATTATATTGCAAGAAAACACAGAGCCTGAGCTGCTGGCAAATGTATCACATAGAGACAACCCACAAACAGATGAAATGTGTCAAGAAAGTGAGGCTCATTGTGGTCAAATCCGTAACAAGATTTGCTCACACACCACATGACAAAAGGAAATGAATGCTCATGATTGATCTCAGACTCACAACAAAACAGTAAAATTCAGTCATTATTTGTCATATCAAGTGATAGAAGATGCAGAAGGGGTGTCCAATGAGCATGGCACTCAAATGGCCTTTTCTGACCTTCTTCAGCAGAAGGTGGCATGTCTCAGGAGCTGCCTGCCTCACTGGGACAGATACCTTGTGTCTTCTGTTCTGTTTCTGTGGGAATGGAATCAAGACCAGTGGGTTGTTCAACCTCATGAGATGTGTCTGTCATTTGTTTATTTAGTGTAGGAGCAAAAAAAACCCTAATTCATTCAATTTCATTTTAAATGTAGAGGCCAGCCTGGCAAGTGCACTCTGAGCCGTCATCATTTGAAATTTGAGAGGCAATAAACTTAGAGGATTCATTGCACAGGATACAGGAATTCTTCACTTGTTAAACAACTCCAAAATGTTTATTCTTGACAAGAGGAGCTACTTTTCTGACTCCCTGGAAAAACTCAGGGATCACTATGGAGTTGGAAGACACATCCAGAATTTGAGGACTGCAGAATTAAGTTACATCCATCTCTATTCTGTGGATAAGAATTGATTTATCTTGGACTATGCTATTAGAAAGAGATCTTTAAAAACCCAGATGGAAATACATGATCCTGCTTTGCTCTTCAGAAAGTTGTTCAATAGTAAAACAAAAATAAATTACTAATGTTAATCTAAGATATGGTTTAAAACAACACAAAGAAAATCAGTCAGGAAAAGTTCTCATGAACCTTTTAAGACAGATTTTGCTTTTAGTCACAAGTTCCTCCCATTACAAAACACAAAAATTACTAATTATGGTAGACCTAGGCAAAAATATAGTAATCTGAGAAAGATACAGATTCAGCTATCAGTAAAAATCCGGTCAAACTCTTTTAACTTCATTGCAATAAAGATGGGAAAATTTGCTAACGTACCTTGAAATGCAGCACTTCACTGTGCACTCACCCTGCATCTGTTGTGCTTCAGCATTAGAGAGCAGCTGCTTGATATTCCTTCCTACTTTACATCTGCCTCTTCAAAGTATCTCCTCTAGAGAGAAACTGTGTCCACATCTTAAATCGCTCCTAGTGCTGTGCTCCACGCACCCAGCACTTTGCTGTCCTCCTTTACTGCTTTTACAGGTAATGTGCGCCCAGTGTGTGCTCACGTCTTTCCAAAATTGCTAAGAGTGTTTTGAACAAAAGCAGCAGAGTGCAGAGCATGGGAAGACGTGTCTGCCCACAGCAGGGGTCTTGGAACTCGGTAATTCTGTGATAAGCACATGGATCACCCTCGTGGGATGGATGCTGTGATGAGACTGTGAGAGTACTGAATGGCTCATAAAGTCACCTTTGAACAGGTCTCAATATGCTGAAAATCCTCTCAGTGCAGCAATATTCAGAACTGGAATGACACGGTTAACTGGGCATGAGCCACAATTTTTTGAATAATCCTGTGATGGATAGAGACCAATCTAATCCAGTTTTGTGTAGGCAGTGGAAAACTTCTTCTTTGCTCAGTTTTAATGTTAATATTGGGGATTTGATAGCCAGATTCTCAGTTTTATTTTGACTTGAATTCTCTGCAAAGCACATTAGGATCTTCTTATAATCCCATTTTCCAGTAGAAAAAAAAAGAAGACTTTCCTTATTTCCTCTGGGTTAAATCTTCCTGGCCAGGCCAAGGGCAGCCAAAAACATGAGGAGGTGATGAGAAACCATCAATCATGCAAGCAGTTCTAGAAACACATTGCTGTTGAGGTGCTCCCACTGGCTTTCAGTGTACCACTGCAGTGCTGCTGGCTCTTCAAATCTCTTCACATCTGTTGTTAGCTTCATAAACTCAGCTGGAGAATGATGAGGACAGTCCAGAGAGCTAAAACCGGAGCTTTAGTCCCTCAGAATGCTCGGGCCCGTATGTCATGGCGCTAACTGAGCAGGCAATTTTCAATCTGCATTTGTAATAGCTTGTACAGCAGCCTTGCCATGTGGTAAAAGCTGGAAACTTCATTCATACTTCACTCTATTTTCTTCTGAATAGCTGTCAGCAGGCCAAAAAAAAAAAAAGAACTCACAAAAAATAAATAATGGCCAAAGTTATTCTTTGTTATGCATGTGAAGGTCATGTGCTGCCATGGAAGGGATAAAAATATTCCAGTTATCCAGGTTCTCAGAAAGTCAAAGATAAATTCAGATAAAGAAATGACAAGCTAGTCAACATAGTAAATGTACTAAAGCTTAGTCAGAATGATTCAAATTATAGTTCTGACATGAGAACTTCACTTTAAAAAATTAAAAAACAAAAAATTGAGAAAAAAAGGCAGGGTTTTAAATTTGGGGAATAAAATTATTTTTTCCTGGGCTACATATAAAGGGCAACCTCCATGAAGGGAATACTCAGGATACCTTTCCATTAATTTTTCTCCAATTACTTCCTAAAATTAAATTCTGAGTGGTTTTTAGCACACTACCCACTCAGTTAATAAGCCTTCTTGCCCAAAGTTCAGAGTCTGGCTTTCTGATTTTTAAATCTCAATTTCTCTGTTCTCTTCCCTTTTTGACCCCAAGCAATTGCATTTGGCATCTCCATTTGTCAGCTTTATTTGTACATCTAGGCAAAAAACGGTGTTTGAGCCAATCCCTTGCTTTTCTTGATTTTGTGGATCTATTCAGTTACCATTCGGGCTTTAGCAGCACCTGACTGGTTCTGGCATCTCAGTGTAGCAGTGGCCCTTTCCTCTCTTTCGTGTTTTTGAAGCAGTTTGAGGGATTTCATAAAGCCCCTGAGGCATTTTCTTTCGTTGCTTCAAGCAACCCCATCTACGTTTCACTTACCGGCAGAGTAGGCATTTACTCAAGCCTTCAAAAGTGTTTAAAATGTAATGAACAAGATCAGCACCCTCTTTTTGCCCTGTGCATTAGACATGGAGGAAGGCTTGCTTTCCGGAGCTCTTGCTGGCATTTCCCTCTCCTTGTGTGTCTCCCGGGAGGGCTGGAAGGGCTGTGAGGGACACAGCCCACAGCCGCCCTGGCTGCCCTCGCTGCCCTCGCTGCCCCGGAGCCTGATGGGCCGCAGCACCCGCTCCTGCCGGCCTCGCTGCTCCCGAGTTAGGAAATTAATGGGTTAGGAAAGCCCAACCAAAACCAGGACAGCGCCCCATGAGAGACTGAAATGCTACGGTGAATGGCTTCAACATTGTTATGAAGGACTTCTGGCCCATTATGGCAGAAATGTATAAAGAAGCTGTGACCACCGACGCCCACCCCTCCCTGAATAGGCCTCCTGAGGGGAACTTCGGGCTGTGAGTTAAACCCCCTAAGGGTAATTGAGATAAGATAAAGGTGACACAGTTGGCCAGTCATCTCAGGTCTAGGGAGAAGTAAACAAGGCTGAGGGAGAAGAATGTATCCACAAGAAAGCCAAACCCAGCAGCTGTGCTGAAAATCATCCCTGGCTTGGGTTCGGGCTGGGGGAGGCCATAGCCCACAGACCCATCTGCTGAGGGCAGCTTTGCACACAGTCCCCCCCACCACGAGGGGAGGAGGAGAGTTTTGGGTGTGTGGGGTAACCTCTGGTCAGAGGCAGTGAACACCCACCCTCGCTCACACAAACTGGCTCAGCTGTAAAGCCCCTCCCCACCCCAGGATGGCCACACTCATGTGAGAGGCAGCTGAGGAGGTGTCATAATCCATCAAAGACCCCCAAAGCACTCCCAGACTCATTCCTGAGGCCTTTCACCAGAGCCCTGCACATGATCCAAGTGATGAAAGTGATCAGAGTCTGTTACAAGAGACAGTGTCAAACTTGCCCCCCTCAGGGGAGGTAGCTGGGCATTCCCACCTGGCTCGAATGTGTATTAACCCAGTGAACTCTGTATCTTGTGGGACCCTCACCACCAAGAAGACCAGAAGAAGAGGATCAATGGGATGCCATTGGGATCCATGGAGTGGTGATACTTTCTCCTTAATCTGTCTCTCATTCTTCCAGATGTATCCATGTGCTCAACAAGGCCCATCACCATATCCTTCCTTTTTTCTAATATGTTGATAGGACATTTAACATATATGATGAAAACATGCACAATCAGTGACTGAGGCTCTAGACCAGAATGTTTCTATAGAACCCTCTAGAAACACCTGGGGTCTGCAGCTGTGTCCTTCAGGGAAACTCCTTTGTGACTATCTCTCAAATACTGCTGATACTTCTTGCACAACTGAACAAAAACCACTTGAGAAGATGCCTATCACACTGGGCTTCTGCAAACATGTAGAAATGGAATCCATACATTAGAAAACTAAAGTAAATGGCTACATCAGTGCTTCTGCAGTGCTGCAAAAGTAGTGGCAAATCTCAGGCCCCAAGTATCAGTGGCTGAACATGTCTATTGATAAGATCTCTGTTAGTCCATTAAATCTTGAGATTAAAAAAAATTGGACACTTTTAAATCTACGCACATAAACCAAGATAATTTGCATGGAGAATGAGAGCACTTCAAACACAGGCAGACCGTATTAACTCAAATAAAACTGATACATATCACTGCATCCAGTGTTGTAAAGAAACAGGGATAAATCTGAAAAAGGAATTTTCAGGAGACGTGGAAATTCTGAAAAATGCACAGCCCTGAGGATGACATATGCGACAACTCCATGGTTAACAGAAAGAAGAGACTATCCCAAAATGCCAAGTTAGCCTCCTGCTGCAACTGACTGCTGGGGAAGCTGCCAAGACCAGCTAATGCAGCTCGCTGGGATAGCTACCCACATCTCAGCAGCTCCAAAGATGCCAGCAAGGTGCACTGGGGAAAGAGAAGTGAGCAAAACTGACCTGGCTGGAAAGACACAGGTCTCTGGCTCTGTTGCAATCACTCAGGAGTTGGGGATAACTTTGATATTAAAAAATGGGCACTGTCAGACTAAGTGGTGCATTATTAGTACCACCCAGCTGTGTGTTGTCACTTACTGACATTTAAGTGATGGCAGAGCCTTGTCTCAGCACTTTCTAGAGAGGAAACGAGTTTCTGAGTCCCTTTTCCCATCTGTGACACCAGGATGAAATATTTTCTCATAGGTATTTCATAACAGAATGAATGTTTGTGAAGTGCTTGAAAGATTTCAGAAGAAAAGATCCACTGGAAGGCAAAATCTTGTAACTGTTTCTTTGGCTTCAATACTGCAGTGAAGCCTGCTAGCAATATTGATGTTTGTAAAATTATCTGTGCTAGTCCTCAGCACTGCCGTCTGGGAGGCTCCAGAAAGTGCTAAGACCAGTTCATGGAACTGCAGTGATTCTCCAAAACTCATTTAGCATCAAGCTTTTCTCTGTGTCTCCCTGGAGAAAATCCTTAATTAGAAATTCCCTTCAGATAAGCTTTTTAATCATACCTATTATTCTGTGGATTTTTTTCCTACTATCCTATGCCTGCCATTTTTTGACTCATTGCATTTTAAGCAGTAAAGACAAGTTCCAGCATGTTTCCTCATCTGGAGAAATTTAAATATCAATTACAAGAACTCATTGATGTCAGTCAGGATTAATTTTGCCATACTAATTTTAAAATCATTGCTTTTGCAATGTCAGGCTGAAGCTTATAACCAACTCATTTTAAAATACTTGTGCTGGGGGGCAGCTTTTCTGAATTTTACATAACTGCATACAAGTGAAAACCAAAATGTAGTGATCTGGGTTGGCACTCAGATAAGCAAGTACAAAACTTCAGCTGCATGGACCTTCCCATTGACTCCTTGGAGACCAGCTCTGCTGAACTTGTAATTCACTGCTGGAGCACTAAGGGACAAATGCATGATTTAATTGACAGTTTTCTTCCAGTGACATAAAATCCACATATTTTCCGAAGCAAATCACTTCATCATTAAAAGGGAAATGATGGATTTCTTTGTTCATGTCACTTCTAACTTTGAAAATGCTCTTTACTCTCCTACAAGAAAAGGCTAAGACAATTAGGATTGTTCAGCCTGGAGAAGAGTAGGCTTCAGGGTAACCTAATTGCAGCCTTTCAGTACCTAAAGTGAGCCTGCAAGAAAGATGGAGAGAGACTTTTTTCAAGGACATATAGTGATAGGACAAAGGGAAGTGGCTTCAAACTCAAGGGAGTAGGTTTAGATTAAACGTTAGGAAAAACAGCTGTGAGGGTATTGATGTACTGGAACAAGTTGCACAGAGAAATTGTGGATGCCCCACCCCTGGAAGTGTTCAAGGTCAGGTTGGATGGGGCTTTGAGCAACCTGGTCTGGTAGCAGATTCCCTGCCCATTGGAACAAGAAGACCTTTAAGGTACCTTCCAACCCAAACCATTCTGTTACTCTATGGTTCTGTGAAAAAATAATTAGATTGGCCAAAGTTAGGAATACAGATACTCAAGTAGCTTGGAAGCCTAAAAACGCATTCTCAAAACTGCAAACAACAAATGCTGCTTGCACCAAAGAGCAAACCCTGCTCATGCAGCCTGCAACGTGTCTCCAAAGGTCTGTATGCCTGGGGCTCACGTTAGGGCTGAGATAAGCCACTAAGCTGTGTTTCCAATTTTGTATTTGAACTTCTGCTGCCCTCGGAGTAATAACTTCAGTGAAGCCTCAGATGAGATTTTCAATATAACCCAGCGTTTTTAAACCTGCAAAGGTGTTGAAGAGGATCTATATTTGAGCAGCTCATACACTTAGACAATCAACTCAAGAAATTACTAAAGCAACGCTTTTACCTCAGACTTGTGATGGGAAGAAAGCAACTTATTAGGTGTTAAGAATACTGCCTAAGTTGCATTTTAAAAAGTGGATTTTTGTAAATGACCATCTTCTCAGCGGCCCATCATACTGACAGCAGCAATGGCATGAGTGGCCTGGTTTGTGTATATGCCTTGCATGTTTGGAAAAAAAGAAAGAATGAACATGATTGTGCAGCAAATTTTTGTTAGCACTCAAGTTCCCGAGCGTGCAGGTAATGAGATTACAATATTATACACCTGCATCTTTAGTTGGTTACTTAAATTTTGTCTGTGAAGTCCAAAAATTATTTCAAGAAAATATAAAACAAACTGCACTGGGGGATATGAATTTGTTTGGAGGGTTTTATTCCATTGTATGGAAAGCGCCGTCTATTGTTTCAGCCAGTTTATTTGAGAAACTCTAGCTATTCTGCAGAGTGAAAAATTACGTGACTACTAATGCATGCAGTAACTCCCACGTACTTCCAGCTGCCATCCTTGGCCAAGGAGCAGGGTGGCTGTAGTCTCTCTTGCACCTGAGGCACACCTTGGAGCAGGAAAAGTGTTTTCCAGCACAGCTTCTTAACAGCTCTGAAAGTACCATTCTTGCAGGCAAATTATTGTCTGCCTCCTGCATCTTCCAGCGCTCCTCTGCGCTAAAGTTGCCTTGAATCAACTGCATGGTTCAGTCACGCCTACTGCCCTGACTGGGAACACCATGTTCCGTCCCCACTCCCCTTGACTTCTGTTCATCTGTAGATGCTGAAAGCATGCTGCAGGGAGAATATCTCAGCCTTCTGCCAGTGTCTGTGTGAAAGCCCCGCTTTCTCACGGGTGCTGTGGGAGAACAGCTGGGAGATTTTGTAAACTATGGATTTGTTATTGATACCAAAGAGAAAATATCTGAAGTAAGTGTTATTGGGTTCAGCCAATCCCTCTGAGGGGTGGCTGGTCAGTGAACCAATGACCTTATGCCAGTCCAGCGTGCTATGGTATATAAGCGAACTTGTAAGTGAATAAAGGGTCGATTTAATATCATAATAAATCGTCCGTGTCATTCGTCCTTCGGTCCCTGCTCGTGAGTGACATTCATCTGTCATGTGATTTCTTTCAGAAGCTTTTTAAAAGAGTTTGCTTAACTTTTTGCACTTTATTGAGTCTCCTAACCCAATAACATCTGCTAAGAATGTGGTATTCTGCCTGCTCATTTATGCATCAGTTGCTATACTGGGAAATACCATTTATGACATTTTCTTCAATAAATTTATTAAGGTGTTTAGTTTCTAAATACTTTCAAAACCTCCTGAACTATCTGCAGTCATTTCCCTCATTGCTCAGCAAAATCAGTCATGGATAACCCGAACCACATCTCACATCCATGTCTGTATTCTTTCCTCACTGAATTTATCTACACCAGAAGTGATGCTGAAAAGTCACCAGGTAACTTTTTGTAAGTTTATATATAATCCTTGTTCTCTGTGCTTTGCTTCATACAGGTCCATGTGTCCATACAGAACTTAGAAATCTCATGTTGCCCATTTTTGTTTACAACATAAATTAATTCAATAATAACATTTTCTCTTAAGATCACAGTTTGGTTGAAAGATAATTATCTACTTCTAAGCTGTTATTTTTTTTATAAAAATATTTACAAAACATATAAAGACATATTTTAATATAAAGATCTTTAGATTTCTGATACTTTTAGCTATTCCATAGTAGCAGAAAGACTTATAAACACATGTATTAATTTTTTGAAATAGGTCTAAAATGCTAGCCCTAAGGAATTGATAGACAAGAGTAGCGAGCTTAGCAAGGACATGTTAATTGGTAAGTGGAAGTGTAGGGGCTACCCCTGCAATGAACAAATCTCTATAACCCCTCACTCCACCCCTAAGGCTTTAGTTTTTGAATAATTTTGGCAAGTATTACTTGAAAATGTTGCCCTATATTGCCATAAGGGTATTCAATAGCTACAAACACCTGTTTTAATACAGCCTCCCCAGAGAGGGCATTTTGCAAGACCCTCTCATTTTTAAGAGCTCTCCTCAGACATGCGGTAAGAACTATTTCAAAAAATAGTAACTGCTCATGAAGCTGTCAGCAAGACAAAGCAAGCACTGGGTTTAGTTTTTCACTGTTAACTCTGGTCTCATTGGAACAGGTAAAGATCTTTGACAGCAGGCTTCCAGTTCTCTTAACCTGCTTTAAAGTATTTCCAAGGATGCATTATCCCACTTGTTTGCTAAATGCATCTTTTCCTCCCAAAATATATGACTAGTGAGAAAAGAAATCTGAAAAGGAAATGCCTTGCTCCCTCAACCAGTGCTCTGTTGGCTGTCACTGGCAGGAACAGCACTGGCTAAGGCTTATCAAGTTGAAAACAAAATTTTTTTTTACAAGATTACTGAACTAGTGCAGCTGGAAATGCTCTTCAGCATTAGGCAGCTGTCCTTGGACAATACTGCCAAGACAGACGTTGTTGGATGTATTAATATTTGGCAATCGTGGCTGAACTACCAGGACTGTAATGCTGTCAGCATTTACAGATCTAGCTCTATTTGAAGTCAAAGGTGACATCCTTACACTTTAAAAACTCTGGTTATTCATCAAGATTAAGCTAAGCAACTTGTATGGTGAGTGGCTAAGTTTCTTCCTTGCAAGTTTCTTCAGATACAAAAGACTTGGTGGTATAAAATCTCCTTGGCAGGCAGCGAGTGGCCTCCTTTTACCATGTCACTGACTGCTTCACACATTCCTGCATGTAGGAACAACCTTTCTTTTTGTGGCTGCATGCCAAAGCAGTAATTGTAGAGCCTTCCTATGCTTAAAACCTTTCCAGTTCAAATTACAAAGGCCTTCCAACAGGCATTGACTGGAAGTCAGTTTTTGGTATGGGGCAGCGTTCTCTTCTGAGACTGCAGCACCAGTTGCTTTGGTATCATGTACATGCTGTGGTGAAACATCACCTTGCTGTTATCAGTCAGGCACACAAATTATGCCCTTAGCTTTATTTCTGTACGCTACAGCTTGATGTGAGTGTCATTACAAGTAGCTGTTGGGTGCAGAATTCAAGCAGTGAATGTAGCCAAGGGAGGAGCCACCAGCGCTGATCAGAAAAGGCTTGAACTCTGCTTTCTCTGTGTCCCGGCACATCAGCACCACTTGCTGGTGTCTAAAGGGAGCACAGGACTGATGCCATCTGGCTGGATTTCCTAAGTACTTCTGAAAAACAACCCTGCATAACCTTGGCTATAGTAGAGTGGTCATATAAAAGTACTGCATGGGAAGAGTTACACTTCTGCTTAAACATCAGGGAATCTGCACATGAGAATACAAGCCCAGAAATGCATTGCCCTATCCTCTGCAAAGACAGAGGGATACTGGCAACCAGTGAGGAAATCACAGCAGGGCATGAAGCTGGGGAATATGAAAAAGTCCTGCACAAATGGAAAGACCTTGTAACTTTCTCACGATTTTGACTATACTAAACTGGCATCTCTGAAGAGCAGTAAAAATCTCCTGCCCCTCCAGAGCTGAGTGCTGTTGAGTGTTACTGCGTTGTTGTTAGTGCTGTCTTAATGCCATCATAAAGGACATAAAGGAAAAATACACAGAAGCAAGATCAGAGCAGCTGATGTTAAGCCTTGGCAAAGCTCAGCAACACCGAAATGCTTAACCTGGGAACAAACTCCTGGAGCTTTTACTAAATTCAAGGTTTTGTCCCTGCATGAAGCCAGCTAAGAAAAGGCAATTTAGTGACTTGCAGAAAAAGAATGCTTAGAGTCAAACCCGGGACAGAAGAAAAAAAAGGCACCAGTCTGGAGCCAAATTAGAATGTTCAATAAAGTTTTCCAGTATATGAAGCAGAGGGAAAGCAGTCTGATAACCATCTACTGTTGCAGCTGGCAGGTGCATTAAAACTCACTTTCATTTTACAGAGGGAAACAGAGCCACTGTTTGGTGACTGGCATACTGGATTATTTTTGCCTCTAGCTTTGCACACAGAATGAATCGAAGTGTTGAAAAGAACCTGAGTACGGGAAAATGAGCCAATACTGTCAGCACAGAATAAATGATGCAGTGGCAGCAATAACAGAACTTTTTCTGGAGAGAAGATATTTATGAAAAAATGTAATTTCCTATTTCAGTAAAGGCAAGTTAGTCTGCAGGAAGACTGTGTGAACTTCCCAGCTCTCAATTACATATTCACACATTTGTAAAGTTCCAGAAACACTTTATTTAAAAATGGAGTTGTAAATGCATATAACAAAATAACATACATAATAAATGTAACAAAAATAAATAAGGAGAACATGTCCATACAAAATAATAACATAGTAATGCAAAATGCTTATTACACAACATAAAGGTAAAAACGCCTGAAATAACACAAACAGAATCTCGTATGAAGAGCCTGCACCTTTAATCCTTCCTAGGCATTTCCTACTTTTCACTTGAATCTGCAGAAAAATTATGTTCCCAAGCATTAAACAAAAGAAGGAATTATGGTGATGGTTTGGTACACTCAGTTTTCAACACCTAGCTCTAGTTTCCATTTATTTTTGCCCTTCTGCACCTCCAAAAAATTTTTCTGTAGCCTCTGTAATCTAGTGTCATTCAGGCTCCCATAGTTAGCTGGAGTAGAGCATATTGAGTCATACATGAAGACTGTTTGCTTTTAATTTTTTTTAAAGAAAATATGAAATCCATTATACAACAGATTAGTGGTTTTGTTTTTACATCTCTACAAAAAAAGTTTTTGCATCTTTATTAACTGGTCCAACTTTTACTGATTTCTGAAAGCCTGTACAATTTAAAAGCGTACAGAAAGTAGTTTTTTTTAAAAACAAATCTCATACAGGATTATTGCTGAAATATTAAAGACCATTTCATAAAAGCTGCAAAACTGTATCTTTAACCTTAATATATAGAGACTGATGCAAACATAAGAAAATTCCAGTCTATTAGTTACATTTAACAGAAAAAACATTCCTCCAAATTACAGTGTTCTGGAAATACAAAGTAATTTACTTTAATTTTTATTATTATTTCCAAATGTTAAGTTACTGGGACAACTGATAAGGAAAATAGGCTTATATAGGAAACTTTAAATAGACTTGCTTTTCAGTGATATAAGCAAAATGTCCATGTTAGCAGTCGTCGTCCAGAATACTTTTAAATATGTAAGACAGGGACAGCTTTACTAGCAAGACTACAGGAAAATATACAGAAGCAAATAAAACCGTTTGCTTGGGAGGGCATCTATTGATCAAGCGAATCGTGACAACTCTATTTCCAAGTCCCCTAAAGAAAATTTTACATCTCATGATCATTCCAAATAAAGAGTAATTTCTTCTGTAAGCTTATGTTGCATTTGGATTGGTGAGAGCCCATTTGCCTCAATATGGTTTAATATGTCCCACATTACTATATGTTTAAATTTGTTTCCTAGTTTCAACAAAGATTTGGACAGAAATGAGATATGAAACACTTCTACTTTCATTAACATCAAAAAGACTTTTGAAGAAGATCAAAAAGTGCCAAATAGTCTTTTCAGAAAGTGGATTAAAACACTGTGATGATAATACAGGGACAGTATTATCAGTTTTGTATGTACACCAAAACACTGCTTGCTGTTCAACGATATCGATATGTTCACCTACCACTCCCAGCAAATCTTAGTGCAAACATAATATGTGAACTAATTTGTAAACCCCAAGACAATTTACGCAGCAACAAGGTTACATAAACCACAGAACTGTTTGAGATTTTCCAGTACATGAGGATGAATGCTTTCTGAAATCTGTCTTACTTTCGCAGTAATGTGTCATTGTAGTCAGAGATAATGTTTCCTATATAAATCATCTAATTCAGAATCAAATGTAACTGTTCAACAATTCTGTACAAGCTTTAGAGGAGGAAGTCCATTCATCAGAGCAGCTTGGCAAAGAGATTTGGGGTTTTCAGTAAATTTTAGACTGCTTGCATGGCTTTTAAAAAGAAATAAATCTATTAAGGGAAAACTGCTGATATAATAATTCTTTTGCAAAGCACACAACCACAAAGGGCAAACTTGCCACAATCTGCTTTCCTACACTGTATCTATGCATATCTTTATGATTTGAAAAGGATTTGTGTGACAATCAAAGCATCACAATTAAAGAAAACTGGTTTAATAAAACAACTGCTGTTTGACCAAGCCTTTTTTTTTTTTTTTAATTATAAAAACGAACATTGTAAGTTTTCCTTGATTTTCTAAACATTCCACATGAAAGGTTTTTGTATCAAACACTGAGATGTCACTCACGCAGGGTGGCATCTTCTTCTTCCCCATCTGGGTTAAACCTATTGAAATGTATGCTGAAATCTGCCTCGGATTCAGCATTTTCCAATTCCGCTGCCACAGGGCCGGTGGCGGGACGAGCAGCCCGAGCCTCGGGCTGGCAGTTTGGCTGTGCTGGAGGGCGGGGGCCTTGGGAAACGGGGCTGGACTTCGGCTTCGGCTGAGCTGGTAAGATGGGGCTGGTGAATCCCAAGTTGCTCAGAGCATCCAGGGTACCGTCAGGGTCAATCATAGCATTAATTGCTAAGCAATCAAGGAAAGATGAGAAGGGTAGGGAAGAAGCCATAAAAAATACGATTTTCTGTTACTATAAAAATATGGAAATCCTTATCTTACACTTTTATGTATATGATGACAGACATGAGATTTTATGTGTGCTGCCCATGACAAGGAAATGATGTATCCAACATAGATGTAAACTGATACATATATTCAAAAGCAGTTACGTAAATTAAAACTTTAGCTGAAACAAAACTGCACAAACGAAACACTGCCTCATGTGTGGACAGGAAAAAGAGACGATAAATCATCTATGATTAGGTTATAGGGACTTTTGGAATTTTAATTTAAGTGGTTTTTCCCCCTGATATTACCATTTTATCATGCTTTGTTCCACCCCACCCCCAGAAAATAGCCATAGTTGCTGATTCCATGATTGAATGAAATTTGTATAAAAGAGCAATCATTTATCCACACAGTGAGGGCAAACTGAAGCACCTATTATACTATTATAATTATACTATTAACATATTTGTCACATTTAACAGAACTCTTTTTTATTTTCAAAAATGTACTAACATTTATTACTAATTTGTCTCTAAAGTTGGTTAATGACTCCTCCTGAAATATTCTTTTAAAAAAATATTTTGCAATAGGATCAAATCTGAATACTAAAAATAACAAAGATAAGAAATTTACAACTAACATAATAATGATAAGCATGGACCACTAATCCATTTGACCACGATTGTTATTAAATAGTAAACTAAGTATAAACAATACACAAATAAGACTGCAACTTCTTTTTAAAAAAATACTCAGTTTTAAGTTTATTTTGATAAATTGAATACATGTAGCATTAATATTAAAAAATTAAATAATATTAAATAATTAAATAGCAGACCTTGTAAGAAAAACATACTTCCTTCCACTTTATATATAGGTAAGACTTTGTGTGTGAAAAGCCAAGTAACTTTTCAATTACCTAGTCTGTGGGCTCCACAAAGATTGGATTTTGCAGTGTGAAGGGAAGATGTCAAGAGCTAATTCTAAATTTTCATTTTATTGTAACACAGACACTTGTGGTTTTTTTTGAGATTTCCTACAGATTATGGTCTCAGTGCATTCCTTATATTGAATTGTGCTACACGTGAGGGTATTACTGATGTGCACAGCCTATTTTATAAAGCCTGATCTCAGGATTCTCTATCACCTACTCTTCAATATTTACCCACAAAAATATTCTATTAAGAATGTTTCACAAATAATTCCTTTGAGATTCTCAGGACTACTTAATTATTAGTTGAGCCTTTTATCACCCATATAAAAAGATACGATCACTCTTCTGCTTTTAAAAAAACACAGCCATGTTTGTTTATCAAATATATCAGCAGTTATATGATATAAATGTATATAACTGATACTGTGAGTAAATTTTAATAAATCACAGTAGCTTTGTTTCATGGCATACCTATACACATAATAAATCACAGTAACTTTGTTTCATGGCATACCTATACACATATAGATGTCTATTAAAAAAAGTTAAGCAAGCAACCATAGAAGAGGAAAGTGAAAAAAAGAGTTGTACCTTGGAGCTGCTTCTCAACTCGTTTCAGTTCCTGTAAGATTGATGATATTTCCTAGAAAAGAAACAACCATGTTTCATTACCATAGGATCACAGAATCACCAAGGTCAGAAGAGACCTTGCAGCATTAAGTCCAGCTGTCCACCCACCGCTGCCACTGTACCCCCTAAACCACTAAATCATCACCCAGTGTCAGATCCAGATGCCTCCTAAACACCTCCGTGGATGGTGACTCCACCACCCCCCAGGCAACCTGTTCCAATGCCTGATCACTCAAACAGTGAAAAGCATTTTTCTAATATCTAATCTGAATCTCCCCTGTCCCAACTTAAGGCCATGATAGAAAAATAATGGAAATTGCCATTATGGAAGGAGAGATTTAAACTACCTCTCAGTAGTAAACGATTGCCCTCCCCACCCTTTGCAATTTCAATATGCTATTTGGATTGTCCCTTCTGGCATCAAGAACATCCCTGCGGGTGGTGGCCCAGCCATGTACCCCAGGGGTCCTGTGTAGCCGTGCTGGAGGCTGCAGAGCCGTGTCCCACTCAGAAATCCAGTGCCCTCTGCACTGACTGCCTGCTACTGTCCACAAGGCCTCATTCTGATCCTTGCTCATCTGCCTGTGCCACCTCTGCTCAAGCACAGACTTACAGACACCACAGTTCTGTAGAGATCGGGCAAAGTAACAGCAGACCTTGAAAGGGAAGTTACAGGATGAACTCAGTATTAAACGGAACAGAGTGATTTATAAGGTTGTAGAGATGTGAGTCAGACAGTGAGATGACTGCATCAAGGTTCTGTCTGCACCCACTGGCCCTGTGCCCACGAGACCCTGCACAGCACACCAGTGCTGGGGCCTCAGCATTCCTCTGCCTTACAGATTTTTCTCCACTGTGCTAATCATGTGGCAATCATTAAATGTACTACATCTTAAGCTGCAGAATCACAGAATATCCTGAACTGGAAGGGACCCCCAAGGACCATCGAGTCCAACTCCTGGCCCTGCACAGGACACCCCAAGGATCACACTGTGTGCCTGAGAGCATTTCCCAAATGCTTCTGGAACTCTGGCAGGCTTGGTGCTGTGACCACCTCCCTGAGTCATTTCCCTGGTTATAGAATTAGCATATTTATATTAATATAAATATGTAAATCCTACAATTGAAGGATCCTACACTGGAGAATAGTGTTAATCCAACTGCTGAGGAGAGCTGTCAGTGGTATTTTAAAGCTGAGAATTTTCAAAGGCACTGATTTCAGAAAGCCATTAATCCATTTCAGAAAGCTGTTCTGTACTAAGTACTGTGATTTTCTGGGGTGGCAGAGATTGATTATCTCTACGAAGCCATTATCTTTAAGTAGATTTCCCATCTGAGCTGGACATGAATGTTCCAAGGACAAAATAAACATCACTTACAACTGTCTTTCTTAACTTTTAATATTCTGTGGTGAAAATAAGCACTGCATTTGAACAATATATTGCTCTGAAAACTAAGCAGAAACTTGAAAATCAGTGCATAGACAAAAAAATGCTGAACAATCCATAAACTTTCAAGGAATTCAAGATGCTTCAATACATTGAAAAAAATTTAGTAAAATGCTGAACTTAGGAATAAATTTACAACTAACCTTTTTCCTTTTTAAAAGAATACCTTAAAACCCCATATTCAGGGCATTTAGAATATAAAGCATTAAATTTGGATCTTATTCTGCACATGGATAAGAGAAACTCCTTATACTGTAATGATTCTAAAATTAGAAACTTCCACGAGGAACTTGCTTAATTAAATTTTTTTTGAAAACCAACAAAAACTATCAGCAAATCTGTTAAATGATAATACTGAGTCACTAATGATTGCTCTTGATAAATACACAATTCTGCAGAAATTACAGGCCAAGTTTTTTATACTTCCAGGAAAAATCAATCTGGAGGAGTTTAATAACTGATGATGAGCTAACAGAGAAGTGCTAGCCATTCAATGCCAAAGGAAATGTATTCACATTTGAGTTCTGAGCAATCCATATGAAGTATGCGAGCAGTTTCCTCTCCCACCTTTCTCCCAGAAAAAACATGCCTCTGTAAGCAGACATTCTTAAGAGCAAGACTCTGCAGATGGATAATGTAGCTCGGCTCTGCCTGCTCTCACATGCAAGGATGTTTTCCAAACTCTGCACTCTGTGTACTGAGACACAAGGTCTGGTCTGTCCCCTCACACTGTCACACAGTCTGGTCATGACATGGCCCGAACTGAGCCATAAACCATAGCTGATTTATGTCATTAGGCTATTACATAAAACAGCTGGAGTTCTAGTGGGCACCCTGTGGTTACCAGTTCCAGACAAAACCAACGGGATTATTTTTCAGTGAAGAGTCCTTTTATTGCAATGTGTCTATGGATTATTTTCATCATGTGTATTAGAACACAACAATTTCTCTAAGTATTAATAATCACTATTAATAGTGTTAAGTATTATATATTAAGTATTAATGATCAGTAGGTAAAGTAGTTTTAAGATTGTAAAACAAGTTCATTCAGAAGCAATCTAACATTCAAACTAATGGTTGTTACCTTTTGTTAAACAAATATACTGATGGTCTATATATAGTCTGGATCCCTTTTACTGCATTCTTTTATCTGAATTTTCCCTGAACAATTACTTGTTTCTTCATGACACAGTAAGTCTTAGTAATTATTAAAGATCAGGTTTATTCTTGAAATATACTTAATGTCTAAATAAAGCCTTTTAACAATTTCTGCCCTTATGTCATTGAAAACAACGCATTCCTCTACTGATTACTTAGCCATTAGATGAGCAGCATAATCAGTCCCAGAAGATTCATACCATGCTTGATGTTTTCACAATAGGAACTTCACTTTCAGCACGTAGCTTGTTTTCAATTTCTTCCCAATTTCTGTCTTTGTCTTTAAATAATATTCTAGAAGTAAGAAATCCAACAGTATGTTTAAAATAGAAAAAAACCCACAAAATAAACTGAAAGATTAAATAACATGATAGGAGAAAACAGCATTAGGAGTACTGAATGAAAGTAAAATGTCAAATATTGAAACCTGACAGAATGTAACCACACAGATTAAATTTTCAGGGAAGCATACAGGCTTTCTGCAAAATCATTATTATTGACATTAAAATGGCAGTTCTGTAGCTAAATAATTGGTATATATATACAGACACAGCTGATTCTTTCTTCCAGCACTGACACATATTTTAAAAAGCCAACTATTTTACTGTAGGGAGAAAATTCCCCATTAATACTGCATTTTACAACAACAGCAAAACCTAAGATAAATGAATTAAACTTTTACATTTGTATTTTATATGTAAATTTTATATATATATATATATATAGGTTCTAGTAGTATGAGTATCACTCATATTATATGTTTAAAGAAGTCACTACTAATTGTAAAACCCCAAAGCACACTGTAAGATTCCCATTTTTTATGTTCGGTTCCCTGCTTGATAAATTTTTGTTTCCATTGTCATATAATAAACATAATTTAAACTTTCTTCATTGGCACAATTGGAAAAGCAAAAAAAAAAAAGCAATGTGCAAATATTTAAGGTCTGTGAAGTGACACCATGATGACACAGGAGTCCAAATCCACTTCTTCTCTAATTGGTATTTCACAGTTAAAAGTTCAAAAACAGCTGCAGTAAAACTGCTAAGCAAACAAACCAGCCAATTTCAAATCATGGTCAAAGAGCAGTACACTTTAAAGAAACTGTTACTGTAACTAGGTCTCTGAAGAAATAATTTTTAAGTTGGAAGTTCACGATAGAGTGAATGTCACAAAGACTTAAGAATTTGAAAGAAAGCTGTGAGGCTTAGTGCTGCATTTCTGTTCACCTTTCTTCAGTTATGTATATACTATGGAGAATTTCATTCTCCACTATTATCCTGTCAAGAATATCTAATTTTGCAAAATAGGTACCCTGCCTTATTTTATCAGTACACAGATGTCTGTAGACCACTCATCCAGAAGCTGCTTTAACTCTTCTGTCTTTGAGATCTTTACTCCCTGCTGCTTTGGAACATGTTAATGTCAGAGGTTTCACTGCAAGGAAGTGCTACATTGATGACACAATGTCATGGGATTGAGGCAAGTGACCACTTCTGACTTTGGTGTATTCACATACAAAGCATACAAGGAGTAATCATTACTACATACTTTTTCTTGGGGTAGGAATAAAGAAATTAAAAGTAATCAAAACTGCAGTGAAGAAAGCATGAAACACGTTATGGCCTTAACTAGTGTCATCATCTTTTGAAAAAGTTCCTCATCAGAGGTCTGGCAAATTTTTTTATGTTCTGGAAGGGAATGGAAAAGCTTGCAAAGCCATACAACTGCAAACTTGGATACCAGAAAGTTCAAATATAATGTAAAATTTAGTGTTTGCCTGTCATTGAGGAGTTCAAATACACATTAAAAAAAAAAGAAGAAGAAAAAGCAGAGACAATGAAATCCTTTATGGGATCATAATTTAAAAAAAAAAAGCAACTTCTGGACATATTTGACTCAGTATACAGACAATCTTATGCAGCTATACTTTCTCTAAAATAATAGCATTTATATCACCCTGGAAATCAGCAGGAACATAGAAAATAAAGCTTTATTTAGCAGCAAACAGCACTAGCAAAAAAATACATAAGCTATTGTGACATTGTGTGATTTTTCATCTTCCTTCTTGCCATGTTCTATTAAAATAATTCTATCCTGATGTATATGATTAGTGCCTTTGCTTCTGTATGGGGTGTTTTTAGAGCTAATGTTCTTACTTCTCTTTTAAAATTTAAAAGGTTCTCATTTCATCGGTCACTTTATCAAAAAAGAAGGGAACACAATGAAAGCATTAATTAGAAATTTTCAAACTGTTATTATTTAAACTATAAAGTGGACAAGCCAATTTGTTTTTATTATAAAGTTAGTAAGCCTATTGCCTTTTTACTTCATCTTTTTGAATTCTTCCTTTAGCTATTTTTAACTTCCTTTTAACTTTGCTCTTCCTCTTTCTAACCATATTTTTCAAGTTAAAAGAATGTACTTAATAAATGCCTGTTGCCTTCTTCTCTTGCTTCTCCCTACCTTCTGAGGCAAACCTTACTTGATTGTGCTCGATCCCCATTTTTCTTTTGGTGCACTTTGCAGGACGCACAGCAAACAGCAGAGGCCAACAAGCAGTAGCTGCACTGATGTGACTGCTTTGCCTAGGTTGTGCCTGGCTGAAGAGGCACGTGCCTGCTACGAGACAAGCCAATGCCACTGCACTCACACTGCAGAGCACTGATAACACCCTGCAGATCTCACCACAAAACCTCCTTACCTCTTCCCTTCACAACCTCTGAAAACTCCTGCAAACTCATTGTAACATGTAAAAGCACCAACGCAGGCTAGGTAGAGAATGGATGGAGAGCAGTCCTGCAAAGAAGGACTTGGGGATGCTGGTGGATGACAGGCTGGATGTGAGCCAGCAATGTTGTCATGGGTTAGCATAGTTTGAGTTTTTGAGGAAGACTCCTTCAGCCTCGGAAGTGATTTTTTTTTTTTGCAAA